>PITA01006703.1:0-97708 GCA_004023965.1 Spilogale gracilis
TTCTAACCAGAAGAGTCTGGCATTGTAAACAGAAGACTATAAAATTGTTTCCGAACTTTTAAATGAAATTTGATTTGATTTGATCTGATTTAATCTAAGAGTGGAATCTGCAAATATTAAACTTTACATTTTTATTTAAAATTTATCAGGCAAATTCCTAGTAAAGACAAATGTCATGATTTACAATCAAAGGTAGTTATAACTATCAAAGAAGATTTAGCATTTGCTTGAGAAGAGGCAAGTTGTTAAATTCCATAGTGAAGAGTTTACTTTTTGAAGTGTTTTCTTATTTATCATAGGTCCTACTTCCCACTCCTCCTGGCCCATGAAAATTCCATTCCCACAGTAAACTTGCTTTAGTCTTAGGGTTGAAAGCTAGAAACCAAGCGTGAGAACATACAGTATCTAGTAAAAGCCAGCAATTACTGAATGAACTCATTAAAGCCGAGTGGGAATTGCAACTCTGAAAATTAAAACATCTGAACATCTGTTAAAACTCAATCTGTGTTTCTTTGAGAAAAATAATAAATCTGATCGCCTCTCGGTGTACCATCTCAAAAGAATAAACAAAAGAGCTTGATAAGTAAAATTAATTTGGCAGATGGTTCAATACGTTAGAATCTGGGACAATTCTTGGAAAGCTTCCCTAATTCCTTTTGAAAAGTAAATATAAATCAAGAAAATTCCCAAACAACAGTCAAGTAGAACTGGAGAATGGCATTTATCAATAGGAGAAACAGAAATGGAGAATGAATAACAACAACTCTATTATTTGGAAAGAAAAGAAAGAAAAGTCAGCTGGCATGTACTTTATTAGCAAATACTTTAAGTTTTCAGGAAAGTTCATTTTTTTTTTAACTTTCTTTAAAGTTGTTTATTTGCTTAAGCTTTATTAATTTTTTTTTTTTTTTAACAAAGTGCTTCCCCCCACCTCCAAGATAGGAACAGGCCTTATTAAGTTCCTCTTCATTCTTTCTTCTGTCTTTCTTTTTGTATTTGCAATTAGCTTTTTCTCACAATGGAAAAATGAATTGTTTGTAGGCTTGGTCAAAAAGTCAGGTTTCGGCAGAATATACATCACACACATGCAGAAGTCCTGCATATTCTAGTGTTGCTGTAAGGAGCACATTTAAATCTTACTGTCTAAGAACAGCTAAACTAACTCTCCCATTTATTATTTATCACTGTTTTCTCTATAGCTTCCAAATGAAGGTATGATTTATTTGTCCTCTGCTCAAGAAATTCTTAACTTTTTTTTTATATGATGGAAAATTTAAAAACAGTAAGAAAAAAAAATCACTTTAGCACACTGAAACCGTTTCCCTAAGCCAGGCCAGCATCCGTGTCAGGTGGCCTCAAGGATGCCTGCATGGCTAGCCCCCCCAATACAGGGTCCTGAAACATCAGCTCCGCATCCACCCCACCCATCACTGTTCCTCCTCTTCAGGTGGAACACTCAAGGAAGAAAGAGATGCTCATAGAGTTCTCCACGCCCTTGGTTTTTTCTCTGTGATACCAGATGCTGCAAATAAGGCTGTTGGTGTCCAGTTTCAAGCCATCTGGTTTCTGAGCTCCCAGCTGTAGATTATCAAGTATGTCTGGTATTTGTGTCAAAACTATCTGGAAACATAAATATGAAGACCTGCCTCAGGTAGAAGAGTTAGCTCTCGGTGAGGACTTTATAACTTCACTCATTTCTTCCCAGATGCTGCTTCCATCCCTGCTGTTCCTCCCGTTGCAGGTTTCAATGTTGCCATCCGTCCTACCATTTTTGAGGTATCAAGATTCTGGGCTGGGGTTGAATTGAATTCTGGGAGATCTCCCTTCTCCACCTTCCCACCATTCATATCTTCTTCTGCACGGTAGAGTCACTTTCCCTTTTGCTCCTTCCTTCCCTGTCATTTCAGCTTCTTCCTACAAGCTCCTTATACATAGACTCAGTTCCTTGCCACGGTTATCCCAGTCCATATCTTACTTCCAGACAGGAGGTAGAAGAGGAGTGCTGACTTTAAATCTTTTTTTTTTTTTTTTTTTAATTTATTTGACAGAAAGAAACACAGCCAGAGAGGGAACACAAGCAGGGGGAGTGAGAGAGGGAGAAGCAGGCTTCCCGCCGAGCAGGGAGCCTGATGTGGGGCTCGATCCTGGATCTCCAGGATCATGACCTGAGCCGAAGGCAGTCGCTTAACCAACTGAGCCACCCAGGTGCCCCGAGTGCTGGCTTTAAATACAAACTATTTCCTTGTAGCACAGTTGCTTCTGTACTGTTTTTTGGGGGTTGCTTTTTGTTTTGTTTGTTTTTAGTTTGTTAGGCTTCTAAAAAGTTAATCCATGCACATAGTAAAAATGGAAAGTGGTAGGAAGGGTATAGTTAAAATGCATTTTCCTCCCACTCCTGATTCCAATTCATGTGGTACATCACCAAACTCAGTTCTTACTTACCTATGTATATTTCTAGTGATAGAGAAAAGATATGCGTATCTAAGCATACATATTTATGATTGTTTTTACAGAAATGCTAGCATGCTACGTATTCTTTTTTTCCATCTTTTTTAAGGTAGGGAATAATAGAGATAATTCTATGTTAATGTCACACATTGATCTTACATCATCATTCGTGTTGCCCTTTGCAGGCCTTTTTAATGGGCACAGGATATTTCACTGTATGAATATATTGTATCTTAAGAACAACCCTTCATTGATGGTCACTGATGTTGGTTCCAGTCTTTTTCCTACTATAAAGATGCAGTGAGTATCTATGTGCATATGACTGTAATAAAAGCAAAAAAATTAGAAGGAAAGTCATTGGATCAAAACCTTTGTAAATTTTAATTTTTGATAGAAACTGTTAAATTTCCTACTCACACCAATTTGTACTCATTAAAAGTACTTAATTTCTCCCAACCTCACCAACACTGTCTATTTCTAAAGGAAATATTTGGATCTTTATGAATCTAATAAACAAAAATATTATTTCATCTTTACGGATGAAGAGAGCAACAGATACACTGTAATCTTCCTAACAGTGGCTAACCATAGTTGCTGAGTGAGCCCTCCTCATGACCCTCCTGACTCCAATTTTCACCATCTCTACGCCTGTAAGCTAGTTATTTTACCCTTCTAAGCTTTACTTTTCAAATCAATAATATCAGCTTCCCATGTAAAAGTTATCATTATCTACATCAACTCAACCTTCACAACAAATCAGTAACCTAGCTATTGGTTTCTTTATTTCACAGATGTGAGAAACAGTTTCCTAACCTTTTAGACTGACATGAAAGTGCCTTTGTATAGGGTGTTATGAGAACTGAATGATAAGCCGCATGGAAAGTATTGAGCACACTTGACCACGACTCAGTATACATTGCTTTACTTTCAAGGACACAGGAAAAAGCTTTATCACTGTAGCTGCAAATGAACAGATCCCCAAATATGTTTAAAATATTTTACTTTGTGCCAAACTTTCAAAAGCTAGAGTAAAATGTTTAATATTAATATCCAAGCTGATGAATTTCAGCCTTTATTTCTCCAGTTATCTTTAGGGTTAACTAACTAAATCTTAAGGAAATTAATTTAGGGGTGCCTGAGTGACTCAGGTGATTGAGTTCTTGATTTCAGCCCAGGTCTTGATCTCAGGGTCTTGAATTCAAACCTCGTGTTGGGCTCCAAACTGGCATGAAGCCTACTGTTAATTTAAATTTATTTTAATTTAATTTGAATTAAATTAATTTAAATTAATTTAATTTAAATAATTTAAATTTACTGACTTTAAAAACAAAATGCTGGAATGAGTCATCAGGAGTAGCAGTGCCTATTGCAAAATAAAATAAAAATTAAAAATTTGAAACCCAGAAAAAGATATCAATTTTCTCCTTTTTCAAGGGTATTGTGTAGTACTCCATATTCAGAATTAACAAATGATGATAGTTTTGTCATTTTTGCTGTTTGTATGCCAAGTGATTCAAAATTACAAAGATGAAATCCTTTGTTCTTCCACCTACGGAGAAAAATTTCTGTACCACCCCAAAGGTAAACACAGTCATTTATTCAGAACATATCCAGGCTCTGTTGTCTTGTACTCACTTATATCTTATGCTGCAACTTATATATTTTTTAAAGATTTTATTTATTTGACACAGCTAGAGAGGGAACACAAGGGGGAGTGAGAGAGGGAGAAGCAGGCGTCCCGCCGAGCAGGGAGCCCGATGTGGGACTTGATCCTGGGTCTCCGGGATCATGACCTGAGCCAAAGGCAGTCCCTTAACCAACTCAGTCACCCAGGCGCCCCTGCAACTTATTTTTTATGAAACATCCATATTTTGAGATCTAGATAGAATTATTTATACTTTTTAATTGAGATTAAATTTATTTATAGTGGTTTGTAATAATGGAGATTTGAGTAGTTTCCAAAGTTTACTTTTAAAAACAGTGCTACAGTATACATTCTTGGAAAAAATTAACTTATTTCTGGAGTGTATTTTCCTGTTGATACACCAAGTATTTCTAGCCATCATTTATTGCCATTAATTTACTTTTGTTACTGTTCTTCAATAATATTTTGTCATTTCCACAGTAGAGGTCATGGATATCTACCGTCGTATTCATTCCTAACATATTGTGGTTTTTGTTGACCTATTTTTCCTATTATATTCTTCTTTTTGTTAGCGATTGTGATTAGAAGCACTATTGATTTTGTTGATAATCTTCTGTTCAACAATTTTGATGAACTTGCAAATTCTAATAGTCTTTAAAGATTTCATGGATTGTCTAGTTAGACGTTTATGTTGTTTTCAAATGGTGAGTTTTACCTTTCCATTTCTTATCTCTTTTTCTTTTCTGTTGCATTGGTTGAAAATTCCAGTATAATATTGAATATCAACAGGGTCATCCTTGATTTATAGTGGCTGCTTCATCATTAAATGTGATGTTTACTATAGATTTTTGATGATATCCTCTATTAGATAGAAGAAATTTATCCTTGGTTTTCTAATAATTTTTATTGTGAATTGGTGTAATATTTTATCAAGTGCAATTTTTGCATCAAAGAGATAATTATATAATATTTTTTCTCCATTTCTCCATGAATATGGTTATATAGTAGATCACATTTCTTGGTTTTCTAATGTTAAGCCATCTCTCCATTACTAAAATAAATCCTACTTGATTCTGATACATTATTATCATTATTTTAAGACACTGTTGGATCCTGTTTGCTATTGCATTAGCATTTTTATATCTATATTCATAATGAGGTTAATTATAATTTTATTTTCTTTTACAATTGTCTGATTTGTAAACTAGTTTCATAAAATGAATTAGACAGATTTTCCTCTCTTTCTGTTTGCACTTGTCCTCCTTTTTAAAAATTCTGAAACAATTTTCATAAAATAGCAACTATCTTGCCTGGGTATATGGTCGGGTGGGAGGATTTGACTATTGATTTTTTTGGTTATTGATCATTCAATTTTGCTGGATTTATTCTTTAAGTCAACATTACTGATTATTTTATTTTATTTTTTTAAAGACTTTATTTATTTATTTGACAGACAGAAACATAGCTAGAAAGGGAACACAAGCAGGGTGAGTGACAGAGGGAGAAGCAGGCTTCCCGCGGAGCAGGGAGCCTGATACGGGGCTTGATTCCAGAACTCTGGGATCATGACCTGAGCCAAAGGCAGACACTTAATAACTGAGCCATCCAGGTGCCCCTTATTTTTATTTTTAAAAATATTTTATTTATTCATATGAGAGAGGGAGAGAGAGAGAGAAAGAAAGGGCATGAGCAGTGGGGGAGGCAGAAGGAGACGCATACTCCGTGTTGAGCAGGGAGCCTGATTCATGGCTCAGTCCCAGGACCCCGAGATCATGACCTGAGCGAGTCATCGAAAGGCCTCCTTAGTGATTATTTTAAAGAAAAATTTCATTTCTTTTAAGTTTATGAGTATAATAACATGAGATTTCTCATTTTATTCTGTGTGATTTTTTTAAGTACTAAAACTTTTTATTTGTGCAAATTTTTTTCATTGATTGATGTACTATTTTTTTTGTTGCATTAGCTTTTCCAAATAAATTTCTCTAATATTTTCTTATGTTTCACTTTTTATTAGTTATTGCTATAAGGTTTTGATAGTGTCTTACTTTTATCTCCTATAGATTTCCTTTAAAGTTTTTAAAAATTTCACTTTTGCTATTTATTGTACATGTTTTATAATTTCCACTTTAATGTATCAGTTATTCATGGATATGAATTGTAGCTTCCAAACTATGTCTTTCTTCACTTAAAAAAAATTGTATTCCTAATTGAGTTGCAGTAATGATCAAAATTTTTCCTTGTGGTCCTTTCTCTACCCAGTGTCCTTATTAATATTGCCTACTTTATGTTTTACTATTTCCCTCCCTGGAATTCTTATTTTATAGCCAATCATTATTTTTTCCATGCTTTTTCCTTACTATTTTAGAACTTTAATTTTGTGATTTAAAAAATCTGTTTCGAAATTCAAAATATACAAAAGGGGTCTCTGATGAGTTTCTCTATTGTTTTCTTTTCTTCTCCTCTGCGGGACCCAATCCTATCAATTTCTTAAGGAGATGGAAGTAGTTAAGCAGGAAAACATGTTCCAATAAAATCCCCAAATGCATGTCATTATGGGCAGAGAAAAAGCCCCGTGTGCCATAAATAATGACCAATTTGGGGGTATATAATTAACTGAGACATTGCATACAGATACAAAAACACTTAAAATGATAATTGGGACACAATACATGCTCAACCAATGGAAAAGATACACATTGTATTAATTATTATTAATAAAAATGTATTATTACCATTGTGTTCTTAGCTGGATAGTTGCTAAAAAAATGCAGTCTTATTGTCAGACACTCCTGGTTTACAATGAGTACTTTAAAGATTTATTTATTTATTCTAGGGAGAAAGAGTGCACGCACGTTTGATGGGAATAGGGAGAGGGAGAGAGAATCTTTCTTTTTTAAAAGATTTTATTTATTTATTTATTTGACAGAGAGAAACACAGCTAGAGAGGGAACACAAGCCGGGGAGTGAGAGAGGGAGAAGCAGGCTTCCCACCGAGCAGGGGACCTGATGAGGGGCTCGATCCCCGGTCTCCGGGATCATGACCTGAGCCGAAGGCAGAGGCTGAATGACTGAGCCACCCAGGCGCCCCTGGGAGAGAGAATCTGAAGCAGACTCCACGCTGAGTGTGGAGCCCCACATGGGGCTCAATCTCATGACTCAGATCATAACCTGAGCCAAAACCAAGAGTTGAATGCCGCTCAGGTACCCCAAATATCCCTGGTTTAGATTTCCTGTTTTAACACCTTCTAATGGGTGATCTTGGATAAGGAACTTTAATCTCTTGAATTCTCAGACTTGCCACCTGTGAAATAGGCATCATAATACTACCCATTAAGATTTTGATAATTAAGTGAAATAATGGCTGTTAAGTGTGTGTACATCTAAATCACGGTATTGTCTGCAAGATAACAAACACTCAATATTATCATCACGATCATTATTGTCGTAGTGGTGGTAATTAATGATAATTATAATTTTAAAATCATAATGTTTATTTGGCAGACTGGCAGTTGATCCAGTTGAGACTGGAAAAATACTTTGGATGTGGCTCAGGACATTTAAAGATTGACAGGAGTGTGGCTCTCCCAGGTTTATGTCGTGGGCATGATCACATTCAGTCAGTTTCTTGGGTGTCACTAAAATTTAAATATAAAATATAAATACAAAATATATTTTTGTCCATTTTACAGGAAATGAAAATAGAGCTACCTAAATAGTAGACGGTCCACCTGTAGATTGATATCATGGGAATCACAGCCATGTTAACACATACTCCCTTGTTCAAGTTTCTGTTTCTCCTCAACACCAGCTGCAGGCAAGACCACAGCTTTAAGTTATGCATATAGTGGGTGGGAGAAGACTGATCTGGGTAGGAGGTAGGCTGATTGCCATATTCCCCAAGGTGATAGAGAAAGCTTTTTATTATAATTTAATAGAAAGTGTTATGCCAAAAATGTTTCCATAAATAAATACAAATGTTGGTTCTTGTTGAAAAATGCAAATCAGATGGTTTCAATGTTTTAAAGCTTACTTGAAATATCTTGAATAACAACACAAACACTTACGTGTGTACATATATACATTTACATGTACACCAAATTAGGCACATAGAAGATGTTTTATAAAACAGCATAATAGGACCTCACCAGCATCCTGACACCAGGCTGAAATTCAACCCAAATAACGAGACTCTGGAAACCCTGCTGGAACTTTCATCACCACAGCAAGTATTCATTAGACCTTTTTTTGTAGGTTGTGTTTAAGCAATCACAGCCCCATAACAGACAGAATAAACATCTGGTCTGTCTGGCTGCATCATTCCTATTCCAAAATATTAGTCTTCTCCTTAGAGGCTATCAGAACAAACTGGGCAGATCAAAATGCCAGTGCCTGAAGCAAAGTCTGACTATTCTACATCAAGAATAACTGACTTGATCTTTCCCTTCCACTGCTGAGGCCGAAATGACAAAACTTTCTGGGAATTAGGATATTGGCATAAATTATGGAGACCTGGTGGTTAAGCTAAACTTAAAGATTGTCCATTCCTTATAAAAACTATCTGTAGAACATCATGGTGCTCTTTAGGTATTAGGTGATTGGCATAGATGATAAATATATACAATTTGCTTTATTAAAGCTTTCCTAATGTAATCAAAATATTTGCTGAGCCATGCTGGCCGACTCACTTCTAAATAATGTATGCCTGGGAATGAAAGACTGTATTTTAAGACTGTTGGCTGATCTAACAAATTGCAGACTTTTCCATATAAAATGTAGACTGATGACAGAGTTCATATTTGAATTTTAGACTAAATCATCATTTAAAAATTTTTATGGAGAAGATAATGTCAATAGTAATAATAATAATAGCCATGATTGTCATTATTGTTATGTGCCCTATAAGTGGCAAAAAAGTCTTATTACAACAAATACATAATAATAAACCCTACAAAGTAGTTGACATTAAGTAACATTTCTTATTAGGGAGTAATTTATCATTTAGTCTCAAATTAAATGAAGTGCTTAATAAAATGACATATTATGGCCCTCACATGCACCTTTTGGTTGCCTAGAATGAGATGTTAAAGACACCAAATAGTTCATGTAACTAAATAGTTTATGTACCTATGTCACAATTTGATCTTAGTCAAAAGGATGTTCAAATGAAGCCTTGGGATACCTTAGTAGAAAACCTCATTGCCACAAATTAGAAAAAAAAAAGCCCTAGTTCATATTTTAATGATGACAGTAGGGTAGGTAGTGTTAATTTTCTAAATAGATTTCAGAATGGCAGGAGAGAAAGTGAAGGACTAATTTATTCATTTACAACATTCAAATATCAAGTCACGTTTACAGGCAGTGTGCTATGTGGCACAGATTTAATAAGGTGTGTCTTCTGCCCTCTAAGAGCTTGTAATCCAACAAAACGGAGTAGAGTAGAACTGGATATGCTTATGCATGCACAGGAATCACAGGTGTGTGTGTGTAGAGGGTGCACCCAGAGGTCATGTGAAGCCTTTAGTACTGAGGTCCATGAACTTTTTCATGAAAGCTATAGCTGGAGTTAACATTGACTGGCTACCAGTAGACAAAACAGCATACCCAGGGCTCCATGGCCAAAGAAGAAACACTGGAGGAAATTCTTGATCTCTTGAACACATGTGGATACAGATTTGATGAAAGATAACGGTAAGACAGGAGACAAGAGCTGTAGGCATTCAGGGCTGAATCTGGGGCTGGAAATTAATCTTAATTAAGTAGAGCAGCTGGTAACCATAATCCAATTCTTCATTTGGCGCACACACACACACACACACACACACACACACGCACAAGTGAGATGTGAGGGGCTCCGGGGCAAAGATGAAAAAGTGAGATGGGTGGAGATGGGGGGTTGTATGCTATGTCAGCTACACATCTGCTTACTTCCCAGGATGTGGATTTATTAATATATGTAATAATTACATATTCTAAATATAACAATATACCATAACACATATCATATTTGTCATTATAATTCAGAGGAGACTGAAGCTGAGGTCACCATGGAAAGGACTCGAGAGTGTTGGTGTGTCCGGCAAACTGAGCAACCTGAGAGCCACCGGGCACTCCAGATTCACAGGAGATGGCAAGGCAGTGTTCAACCCCTGGCTGCACCTACAGATCTTCAGCTAGATACAAATACAAGGACTGACCCCCCCAGAGATTCTGAATTAATTGCCGGGCATGGGGTCATGCACTGGCGATTTTTTTTTCTAATTAATAAAAGGTATTTTTTAAAGAGGCATTTTAGGTTCTTAACAAAATTGAACAGGAAGTACAGATTTCTCATATACCTGACCCTGCCCTCTACAGGCATAACCCCTCCCCCCCGCCATCAACATCCCACACTGCGCAGGCACATTTGTCATAATCAGTGAACCTCTACTGACACAGCATTATCCCCCAAAGTCCATAGGGTACATTCGGGCTCACTCTTGGTGTGGTACAGTCTATGGGTTTTGACAAACACGTGACAGCATGTATCTGTCATGGTAGCATCAAATAGTCACACAGTTTTGTTTTTGTTTTTCGTTTTTCATTTTTTAAGTGTCTTTTGGTAGGTCACTGCTGTAGCAGTAAGGAACCACAAGACAGACTTGATATCCAGAAACTGCCATGTGAGACTGTCAACAAAATCACAGTAAGTCCATTAACTATTGGGCAAAATCAGGATATTGCTGAAATTCCACTGACTAGAAGTAAGAGTGATCACTTGCTGAACGTGTCATTGTTGGTATGAAAGGATGGGGGCAGCCTCTAGCTGCCGGAGGCTGGAATGACGCTAATAGTTCCTACGGTTGGAGAGGGGATAGAAAGGACTTTCAGACAACAGACTTATGTATCCCAAGAGAAGATGTTTGGAACTCAAGACAGATTGATTTAGAAACCTAACTTTGTCTAGATGTGTTATGTTGAGCAAAGCGTGTGACTCCTCTGAGTGTCAGTTTCTGAGAAATGGAGATGATAGTACCTAATCTGAAGGATGACAGTGGGGACCATCTAGAAATGGATTCTATTATAATTATTACTGGTAATGTTTGGAGAGGAGCGTGTAAACAATTTCCTAGTGGTGTCATGAAGACTAGAGAATAATGAGAGTTCAAAATCAGGGAGAGGTCTGCTAGAAGACTAGTCAGGAAAGCTTTCTGGGATTTTATAATTTGTATAGCTTGGTCTAGAGGAGCGAGGGAGGGAAGGGTGTGGCTGACTGGTGTAATGGAAGACATGGCCGAATGTCGCTTGCTGGTGGGAAATGTAGGTCAGAGGGAAGGGTCGTTGTCACATTTGGGAGGCCTCACGGAGCGGAGGATGAATGAGAGGAGTTTACAGCTGTCAGATGAGCCAGACCTCTGAGAAAAGACCACACTGTCAACAGGGAATATATAGGTCGTATCCAGGGGCCTTCAGAGGTGATGGTTGGGAGATCATCCTACAGATCTGCAATTCATGCAAAAACCTTCTTTCTCTTTCATTTTCTACCCCATTTGTCAGAAACACTGTCTCTCATGGGCATTCTAGCTAAGAAGACATCTGGTTTTGCATAAGCATAAATGAAATGATTTGTGACAATCTGTTACCAACAAAAAGGGCATTTCTTCGTCATATTCAACAAAGATAACACAAACCACTGCCTGCCAAATTCTTACTCTGTAAAAGAAAATGTTATTTGTATATATTTTCTGTTTCCAAAAAGCTACTGTAATGAGTTAGCTGAAGAAAAGAAGGAATTTTCTGTGGATGGCGAATTTGGGACCAGAGAATGAAAATGTAGACCATGACATTATTATTTTTCGTGTCCTTAAGAATTAGGTGTGCCTCAAGACCAGTAGGTGTCACTGCAACCATTAAACACAGTCTTTGTTTCTAGAGAACGTTGTCCCATAAATGTTGGTGTAATTTAATTGGTAGAACATAGTTATAATAGGCATAGAGGATATTTATTCTGAAAAGCAATATATTTTATCATGATCATAAGCTTGTAAAAACATTGACTTAAGGAAGCTAAAGTGTATACTTTAAATGGGCTTGCTTAATACAATATACTGCAAAAGTAATAGAATCTTATGAGGTTTTAAATATATACAGTGGATTTTCCTGGATAAGATAAGGTTTGCTTTTCAGAGTTATTCTATGGAGTCTGATTTATAGAACTAATTTAATGAGAATTCACAGCCTCAAATACTACCTTCTAAATCTTTGTGCACTTTGGCATCTTTTTTCTTTGTAACGTTCTTATAAGTTTTGTTAGAGAAGGAAAGGAAATTAAGAATTTTTACTTGAATTACATTAGTTACTCTCTTTTGGGTTCCCTTGACCCTTTAAACATATAGTGTCTCATATTAGGAAGTTAAATTCACTAAGCTCTTTTAGAGAAGCACACTTTAGTGGCTTCCAAATATCTTACAGAGAAATATTGACCATAATGAAACCCTGATCTCTTTCTATTTCTGCTATGGTTTTAGAGTTGATTCATTAGTGCAATCTTGCTGGCATTGCTGAGTTGAGCAGATAATTCTCAATAGCAGTCCTTGCACTTTGAAATTAATCTGCCTGCTGAAGGTGTTGGTGGCTCTTATTTATGCATAATTTAAGGGCTAGGTGTGTGAATGTGCCCCTAGCGACAATTTCATTGGCTCCATTTTACAAATTGAAAAGGATGGTGGTGGTTGTGGTGCTTTTCAAGTGTGACTCGGGGGCAATCTAATTTACCTAAGATGTTCAAAGGTGAACTCAATCTGTGCAATCATAAATTAAAAATCTATTCCAGTTTTCAAATCAAAAACGGCACAAATTACATATCTGCAGGCCATAAAGATTCTCTCGCCCTTTCCTCCCTGTATTGATGTCATCAAGATAGACAAGACATTCCCAGACACCTTGTGTTTTAACATGTCCCTGTAACATCTAACGTATTTTTGGAAGATCACATTGCTTTTTCTTTCTGTAGAGACTAACAGGAACTTTGTGATACTCTTTCCTTTGCCTATTGAGGTAAATCCTCTATGATAATCTTTTGATATGTTAGGTTACTGAACTGCCATAATACTAACAGGGTTTCTCTGAAAGACATAATGCTATAGACTAAAAATCCAGACGTTTCGAAAATACTTCACAGTGTCAACTAGGTATATATTCGTAACACATAACAATGTGCCCATGTTAACTATAAGATGCAGACACTGATCTCTATGCAGCCTATATCCTAAACCTACACCCTAGATCTTATAATGGAGACACAACAAATACACAAAAATATATTCAGTAACTCATGACACACTCATCACTGTATTAGTAGCGTTTGTAGTCAGTAAAAAATTATGTGAAGTCTGACGCATAGTAGTTGTCAATGCTCAATCTTCCAGATAGTCCAAAACTTACATTAAATTGGACTTCCGGGATCAATACATTTCAATCACATCACTGTGATACACAGTGCCATTCTTCTTATTTTAATTTATTCTGTTGGGATGCCTTTGGCTTTTATTGAGGGCTAGCATAGGAAATAGCTTTTTGGGAACTTGTGTTAAGAGTGAGGATATGTTGAGAATGCTGATTGTCATTTCATGGAGTTCCAACTTTCAATCTTTGTATCAGTAATGGCTTGCTTCTTCCAAGTTCTTTATGATTCTTTTTACTTAATTTTGTTACACAGCAGATTGTTTCATAACCAGATTCTTCTCTCCTCCAACTTCAGCTTGAAAGAAAACGTAGAACTCGAGTTATGATCTTATAGCAAGTGTGATGGTCTTTAGAGTTTACATTTTTTTCCGGTAACTTCATCCTAAGCACTCTTGATTTTTTATTAGTCTTTTTTACTTTCTTAGACTCTCGTATTTCTATATGTTATATATCCTTGTAGGCTCTGGGACTTTGTGGGACAAAGTAAGGAGGGTTATAAATAAAATACAACAAAAATAAATAAAGCAACATTAGACTTAACATTCCAGAATAGACCCATATTAGACTTAAAATTCACATAGCTAACTACAGCCTAAGCCATAAAGTTTACAAGAAAAGCACAAAAAGACAACACCCATAGTTAAAGAAAAAATAAACAACACCAAGAACCTTCTACAATATATACACTTTTATGTTGTGTAACATTGAACTAAGAATTGAGTTTGCAGGTCTGTAAGAAGGGTAAAACTCACGAGTAATTACTTTTCCAGGTAGTTTGAAATACATAGTGTTAGGACTTCCTCCATTCAAAGCAAGAGCATCTGTTACTCTAGAAAGGGAGCTCTTGAGATTTCATAGAGCAATGCATTGCTAGAGGTAAAGATATAGGCAGAGCTATTTTAAGTTACCATACAACTAGTGAACAGAAATAGTGACTGTAAGCCTGAAATTTGTTGCATCTTTGAATTATAAAAGCAAATAACTTTATTGAGCCAGAAAGGAGTTACCTTTCTAAGCTCAGGGTATCGTTTGCTGGAGAACTGGGAGAACCATCTGCGTAGGGGAAATGAAGGCTGGTCTGGATGAGGGAGAATGACTAGACGTTGGGCTAGGACAAGGGAAAGTGACTCATTGAGGTCCTTTTCAGCATTATGGTTTTGTTGTTTGATTTGGGACTCTTGGTATTTGGCAAAATTTGTGAAAGCTGAGACAGGAAATTAGTCTTCATTTATAAAACATTTGAATGGTCTTGGAAATAGGAAGGAGATTGTCAAAAGAGAAGTAAAAGACTTTTTTCATTTTAGTAATAGAATGAGTAGTAAGAATGATGGGTAGATAAGTCATATTAATGATGTAATCCCTATTAAATATTTATTGTTCCATTGACACATTGGAAAATCGACTGATAGAAGGCTTTATCCTGGAAAGGATTTACATATTTAAAGATCCTTTTCTCTAAATATTAATAATCTTATATGATCATTTTTTTCTTGTCTTTATTTTATAAATTTCCTGAAGTATTTCAACCCACCCTATAGAAATTTCTTTAGAATTGAAAAAGCAAAACTGCTTTAAAAAATACCTCTTCAAAAGCATTTAAATAAAATTCTAAGAAAGTTAAAAGAAAAAAAAAGAAGAGTATTGCATATGAAGATTTAAGAGTGTCTTCTGAGTTAGTATGTCCCTGCTTTTCTAACTTTGTGAAGGTAGTATGGTGGTTGAAAGTGGGCAAAAACATACATGTGTTATTCAGGCTTACATACCATGGAATGGACATGGGAGAAATATACTATTTTGAATTTGAGTTTTGGCTTGAAATATGCTTCTCCCTTTGGCATAAGGATAGGGTTAGTCATTACAATTTGTCATCTCAGAAGAGAGGAAAGCAATCATTTGATTTGGAAGCCATGCATTTTCCAAATGACTAACCTAAATTTTCTGTTTAGCTGCTTTTATAAATGAGAAAGAGGAGGCCACTCTATTTAAGTGCCCGAGACACAATTATTCACTGAATCAATGGCAAAGTTAAGCTTGTATTCATCTCATCTCTTTTTGTCCCACAATCTCATTTCAACTATGGGATAATTGTATTTTTAAGTACTCATGTGTCTACAACATGATACATGAAAATTTACTAGGAGTTAGCTGTAATGGAATACTGGATCTGGAATTAGATCTGGATTTGAATTTTTACCCTCCATTTACTAGGCATGTAATTTTGGGAAAATTACTTTATATTTCTGGATCTTAGTAATCTCTTCATAAGGCTATTATGAGAACCAAATGAGAAGATTTATGGGAAATGCCTGGCAATTTTAAATGCCAAGCAAACGGTAATTCCTTTCCTGTTTCTTTCCCAACTCTAATTGACACAGTGAACCTTACCACTTTTAATTGAGACTCATCATTTAGATAAGATTACCCTGTTTTGAGCAGAACTGTTAAGAGTCTACCCTGGGCAGCTCTGTGGTCATTGTCATTCTGTGAGTAAATCATGTACATTGGAAGTCTATGCTGAAAGAGACACACATAAACTTGGAATCTAGAAATTTGCCCAAATGGTTTTAATTTACTTCAAATCTAAAGGTTTTTTTGAGTTTCAAAATGTGCAATTTAGAATTTGACTATTATGCTTTTTATTACTGTATATCATTTTTACCTGAATCTACTCTCTTGAGACTACAAAGTCAGAGAAAGGGAAAAAAAAATGCTTCAAAAAGAAGTCTGCATTCTTAGACTTAACAGCTTTATCCTCAATAAATACCTGAAAACTGATTGTATGAAAACTCCTTTTAGGCTCTTAATATTGCAAGAATAACACTGAAGCTGACAGTATTTTTAGCAAAACCGACTTGAATTCCCTAGATTATCTGATTAAATTTTGGAATTTTATGGAACACCGTATATATAACTTCTGTATACTGGGTATTACTAGTTCCTAAGAGTATTCACATGAACAGGATTAGGTATTATTTGGTTTGGGTGGCACAGAGAAAAAGAAACATTCCTTAGCTTTTGTTGTCTTTGTGGTCTTAAGAAATCACAAAAATCATTCGAAAGGGTGAGACACCGTAGATTCCTGGCATATACTGTACCTTAAAAATATGAAGAGGCTGTAAAGATCATGCCAAGAGAAAGCAATGATATTTCTAGTTCCATTAATCTCAACACTCTCTTATTAATTTCAGGTCCAAGGGACTTAGCTAATACATTTGCCATTGATAAGCACTCTAAATAGTTTTCATATGTATGTATACATATTTTCATATGCATGTATACATATGTCATATGTATACATTTATCACTAAAGCTCATATACCTTCCAAGGACGAAATGTGATAAATGAAAAAAGTCTTTATTTTTTTCCTTTTGAGGCAAACTGAGGATGCTGGGAACCTAGGTCAGTGTCTTTTTGGCTTTTGCCAAAATCTAGCTGATCAATTACTAAAAATTAAGAACATCGTTGCTGTATCTTCTTAGTGACAAACAGGACACAAATTGACAATATTCAATAAAAGGTACTTTATCTCTTGGGTCCTATTCACTGCACCCCTTTAGCTTCATCTTTCATTACTAGACAATGCTGTCTCTACTCTGTTGTCAGTCTAAAACATAGCAACTAGATGATCTCTAGGTCTCAGAATCTCAGTAGTTAGTTCACCTACACATAATTTTCCAAATATTTCAAGAAAAGCTGGTTGAATCAATGAAAATGAATATGCAGATGTTTAGTGCCATATGGTCACACATTTGGATTTTTGACTCAATTTTTCAGTTTTTAAAGGGGTTTAATCTTCTAAAGATCCTTGTCTGCTGTTGAGGTTTTGATTCAGTTCCAGGAAGGTGAAATGGTGGTGTGAACTGCTCTAGAAGGAAACCAGTTGACCTGAGCCACACAGAATTAACAAGTCAGACAACATTTCAGCCCCTCTTCATGATCTCTTATTAGCTATTAGCACCCATTGACGAGTAATACCACAGATTAAGTATCACTGTTTGGTGTTGTACTTCAGCATATCTGCTCCCTCCACACCTTACTCATCGTCTCTGAGGTGTGACCATCGAAATGGAAATCTGGGTTTTGTTAGCAAAATAAGAGATAACTGTGCAGTAATAAGACGGTCGCCCACCTCACTCTGAACAGTAATTGTAAGGCTCAAATGCCTTCAAGGTTTTTTCCTTTGTGTTGATGTTCTCTCTCTGATACACACAAATAGGCTTACATACCAAAAACATAGAGTCATCAACTACATTCAGTAGATGAGAGTTGGGCCTATAGCCATACCACCAACAGACTACAAACTTGCCAAGGCTCACAGAGAAGAGTCAGGCCAGCTACTCTCTGGATAAGTAAACTCTGAAATATCAGGTCAGAATGAATAGACTCCAGAGAGCTGAAGTCTTGAAGATATACTCATATTCTAAGGTCCCAGTCTGAAGGGGTGCCACAAGTGGCCTTGGTCTTGGCTCAACTAACTTTTTTTTCATACTAAATCTAATTCATGCAACCTCTTTTTAGCGAGGACATATTTAATCTAGGTTTAGTTATTTTGCATGCGGATTTCTTTTAACTGTAATCTTAAAACGTAGTATTTTTTTCTTAAATTCTAGAAATTGGCCATCATGTTTGTTTCACCAGTCTACTGATACTTCATCTTCCCTTCCTTCCATATTTTACCCCCTACCCCATCCCACACCTCTTGCTCCCCAAATCTCTCCTTCTACCCCTTCCTGGAAGATCTTGGCATTAATACATCTTCCTGCTATAGAACTCTACCTGCAGCTCTTTCTCTTCTCTGTATGTGGCTGGAACTCATTTCTCCAGTTACTTGGCACAGGACCTCCAAATTACAGTTATCCAGGAACTATGAACATGATACTTAGGAAAAAAAAAGATTCTAGATTTTTTTCCTTATAAAAATGACATTAAAATTACATTTGGATGTTATTTGTCAATATTGGTGCCCCAGAGAAAGTCATTACCATGATGGTGAGTGTTGAGCTACTCAAACATCAGTGAAGGACCCACTCAGCTCCATTAATATGTCAGCCATTCCGTGCATGTTGTTCTCCACTGCCATCATCTTGTGCCCAAACCTCCTCCTCTAAAGGAGGCAAGAATCTTTAGATTGCTTGTCTACCTGTGCTGACTCCCTCCCATTGCTCCCTGCTTCTTGCCGCCAGAGAACCCATTAAAAGGTGCAAATGCACTTATTGTCACTAACTTTCAGTGGCTCTCAATTGTTTTCTGATGCTGGTCCAGCCCTCAACTTGATATTCAGTCTCTCGTCCTATTTCTCCCAAAGACTCTTCTACCGCTGTACTGTAGTTGAACCAAATAAATTAATGTTTCCTAAATACACTCCATGCTTTCTTATTGATAGATCATACTGTTTCCTCTGCCTTCAACCCCCTCTCTGAAATATTTATCTGAAATTTGAACCCAGGTCTTCAAATTCCTACCAGTACCTTTTCAATAATTATATTGTCTTTACGGGAAGACAGTTTGTATCTTATATGCAAAAATGAATGTATTGCTAGAAATCCTGCTGTGGTGAACAGACTAATGCCTCCCCCATGCCTCCCACGGCACCGCAGTGTCCGTGCCCTAATTCCTGGCATCTGTGAATTTGTTACCTTACATGGCAGGAGAGACTTTGAGGATGTGATTAAGGCCTATGAGATGGAAAGATTACGCTGGATTATCTGGATGGGCCTAATCTAATTACATGTGTTCTTAAAAGTGAAAGATCTCTCCCAGCCACAGTCAGAGAGTGATGACGGCAGAAGAAGGGTCAGAGAAATGAGACGTTACTGGCTTTGAAGACAGAGGAAGGCTGCCATAAGGAATGTGATTTCTAAAAAAGCTGGAATAGCAAGAAAATAGATTCTTACTAAAGCCTCTAGAAAGAAACAAAGACAGACCTGCCCTAACCTTGATTTTAGCCCAGTGAGATTTCCGTCAGACTTCTGATCTCCACAACTTTAAATAAACAAATTTGTGTTACCACTCAGATTTGGAAAATTGCTGCAACAGCAATAGAAAATGAATACATCTGGATTCAAATTCTGGAATTTGCTAAAATGACTATAAACTGAGGAAATTGGAACATAAGATTTCCTAAGCTCCCTTCCAGTGGCGAAGGTCCGGTCTAGACTAAGCTCTCTTGATCTTTCAGAGACCAAAATATTACAAAATTAATATAACAAACAAATATATACTAATGTCCTAATCAATTTTATCTCATAAACTCAGAAAATTTTTAAGTAATGAGAAAAATAAAACTCTTGAAAGACATGAAACTCCACACTGAACTAAAGCCAATTAAATTGACATGGAGACATACTTAAAATCAATGACTAGGTACCCTGTATATCTGAATTGCCAAATGAAGATTTGTTGATTAAACCCCCATTTAGCGTATTAAGGAAATAAAGCCCAGATATATTAATCCACTTAGCAACAGTCACTGAGTTGTGACTTATTCATATATTCGTTTATTCCATAGCTATTAAGAACCAATTACCAGTCAGCCTATTCATGGAAAATCCAGAATTCTAAACTATGTCTGCTGCTGAAGAAAAGTAGACTTATATAAGGAAATGCAGAATTATCATCCTTGGACAGCATGAAGTTTTGAGGAAGTAGGGCTGACCTGTAGTAAAAGGGAGGCTTTAGGGAACAGAACATTTTTATAAAAGGAAAGGTACAGAATGAAAATAAAGGTGAAGAGAGCTGTACATATTCAATGGTTTTTATTTAGAGTTGGCTTTCAGAGATTCAGATAATATCATTGGAAATATTGATTCATCAAAAACTGTGAAATATTAAATGCCAAGTTTGTGTGACAAATTCAGTATATATTATGTTCTTCATAGTCCCTGCTTTTCTGAATGTCACCGTTGCACTGCCTGTCAAGAAATACAGACATTTAAGAAATAATTATAAATTACACGAGGGCTAAAAGAACAACTATGCAAAGAGGGTCCTAATTAAATATCACAGATGCTTGGAAGAAATTCTATTTATTCTGAGACCCAAAGGATGAGGCAAAGAAGGTAAGTTTCTCCTTAGAGTACATTCTTCTTGGAGAACAATTCTCCTAAGATTTTTTTTTTTTTTTCTTTCTGAGGGCTTGTTTCCTCAATTAATTAACATGTTGATGGCATCACTTGAGAAGTTTTAAATAGATGTCACAGACATCTCTTAAGAAGTTTAGAGGTCAGAAATCCTGGCTGATGGCTTTAAAGTTTAACAAAGTAGTCAAAAATCTAGAATTTTTTAACCTTCTCCTCAGCTGTCCTCAGGAGGTTGCCCTTTTTTGACTGGTCTGTACACTCTTCAGATGGCTACTCAACCTCTAGGATTCATGTTCTACCTCAAAGGCAGGACAGAAACCGAGGAGTAGAGATAATTTTACATGTATCTCCCTTTTTATTAGGAAAAAAAAATCATTCCCAGAAGTAAGTCATTCTCTACCTGCCCCTAAAAATGTTGACCCTTCTGTAGAAGGCTATATCCAGATCTATTATGGGCCACACAATGCAGTTAAAAATAGAATCTGGAGGTATGGAGCTACGATGTTACAGGGCATTGCCTTATAAAGTAGTAAGTAGACCCTCTATGACCAATGTAGCCTCTCTCCCAGTCTAATAACAGAAAGGACTTGAAACTGTGCTTTCTTGGCGCCCGAGAGTTGGTGGCTGTCACTCTGTGCGGGTTTCAGTGGGCACCACTCCTCAGACAGGCTTCCGGAAACTGTACGCGCCCTTCGTTGGATACTTACCTTGGGCGTGTGATTTGCACCACTTGTTTACTAGCTCAAACTTTGCAAACCAGAGTGGTAGAGAGCACCCTTGAACCAAGTAGAAACCCATCTTTCATAATTTTTTTTTTTTAACCTGGACCAATCCTTTGTTGTCTGACCTAACTTTTACCCAGAAAAGCATTTGGTTTCCCCAGCTGCAAAGAAGACTGGGAAAAGGAGTGTCTGGCATTTTCACATTCTGCTCTGTGTTCATACAGAATGAAAGGGGAGAAGCTGAGTATTGGTTAGGCAATCAACAGTGTCTGGGTCCCCATATGTATTTTTAGATACCAATGAAGAAACATTATTTCTTCAAAAGGAAAAACTACCACAATGATACGATGAAGAAAAAAACAAAACCCTTGATATTTCTCAAGAAAGTGATTTAAGATGAGGTTCCTTTAATTCTAGAAGTATAAATTCTCTACACTATTTCATGTTTCTCAGGTAAATTCTAGAGAGCCCAAATTCTTTTTGCTGATTGTCAAAGCTGCCACAGATAACTCACATTTGGAGAAATTTTTGTTGTTCTTTTATACCAAAGAACATGATTCTCAGTTTAGGACAAGTGAAGTGAAGCTAATTTTCAAATATCAAATGAAGAATTAGATAGCTATGGTAGACACTAAGCTAAATCATTTGCATTTTGTGTGGTAAGTGTTAAAACTGCCCACCGAGCATCTTGTATGGTTCTAAGATTATTGTATATTTAATATTAATGAAGCTTAAGGCATGGTTGCATTCCCACTTACAGATCAGTTCCAGTATCCCAGAGTGAAAAATATGAGTAGTCTTGTATGTAGTCATATCTGACTTACACTAGAATTATCAGGAAGCATATTTTAGCTTCTTGCCTAGATTGCGTCTTGAGGAAGGAATGCTGTCACATAAGGAATGCTGTATCTCTCACAAGGCCTAGATTCAAATCCTTGCTCCATCATACAGGACCAGTATGACCTTGGGCAATTTACTTGATTTCAATTTATTCATTGGTCCAAGAAGGCTTATGCTAATAACTGCCTTGTGGGGTGTGTGTGTGTGTGTGTGTGTGTGTGTGTGTGTTTTCTGTGTTTGCAAATAAAATATGGAAATTTGTATAAAGAATTCAGAACAGTGTCACTCAAAGAAATTGCCCGATAAATATTAATTATTAAGAACCAAATTTATTTCTTAATTGGAAATTAAAGCCTGCATTTTCCACTAGCTAGCTGTGTGTTTTTGGCTAAGACACTCAACTTTCTGGGCCTTGTTTACCACATCTGCTAAGGAGGGAGGTGGGCTAGATCGGCAGCCTCGCTTGCAGCTTTAAAGATCAGTGATTTCTGGCATTATTTATCACTTATCCTTGAGCATATTGCAGGCATGAGGAATGGAAAAAAAAGTCTAACACCCACCAAAGAAGACACTGGGTACAGTTAGATGTGGAAAATTCATAATGTAGTTTTGTAGTAAAATTTGTCCCCCAGTCATTTCTAACTAATCTGTTACCACGGGACAAAGCGTTGATAGTAGCGGGTAGACTGTCCAATAAGCAGAAGGGCCCTTTTAAGAAAAAGAACATTTTCTTCCTCATGTCACGTGGAGAAAAGGATCCTTCCATGGTGTTTTGTAAATGAGCTCTCGGCTGTTGCTGGGCAGTGAGTTCCCAAGTTTAAGTTTTAGCATTTATTGGCACCCAACAGAGAAACAGAGTACTTTTATTTGGAAATACATTTGGAAAGGATTCCAGAGAGCCCCGGCAGCATTAATTGTACTCTAGTTTGGGAGATTTTCACCTTTTCTGTGCTCTGTAACTAGCTGGCACTCTTCCAACAGTAATTTAGACTTACTATGAACTGTAGGGTTTTTTTTTAAATGTGTGCAGTGATTTCTAAAAACCAATAAGTTCGTTTACTTATTCTAAATTTTAATCTTGCATCTGCCTTCACTTTTAAGTGCCTCTAGCCCCTGAATGTTTATTCTAAAAAAAAAAAGAAAAAGAAAAGAAAGATATCAGTGGCTTCTAGTAACATTTAAAAACATTGGATATTTGGTGAATTTGGGTTCACTCAGGAAACTTTATTAATCCCTTTCTAAGCTCTCATCAGTAAAGTCTACTACCCTAAGACTGCTTTATTTAAATTACAATAGGAAATGCCTCTGAACCTTCAAGCATCCCAATTTATCCTCTTTTAATCTAACAAAGCAGGCCAGGGTGACTCTCCTAGTGAACTCATTAAGGGAACCACATTTCATTTAGGCTGGACTTTTTATTTTCTAGAAGATTAAAAAGGTAGCAAAATTTTACATGCATCTTATAGCTGCCTACATGTTGTGACCAACTAATCCATGTTGTAATCAACCAGATATTAACATGAATGGTATTTGCACCAACAGGTGAATAGCCAGATGCACTTTGGGGTCTTTGGATTCAATTCATTAAGACGGACAATTATTTTGTTTTGTTGTAGGAACCTCATTCTCTGGGAACAAAAAGGAATAAGATTGATATTGACCTTGAGAATCAGATCGGTATTCAAATTCTTATTTTGTTTACATTTACCAGTGACAATGATGATCAATGATAGGTTGCACCATTTTCCTAAAATCTAAGTAAAAACTCTTCCTTGGAAGAATGGAAGAAAAAAATGTTGAAGGTTTTCAAACACAGCAATGCAATTAGAAAAGCTATGTGTTTTGTAGGTATGGGGACATGAGACATTTATCCAAATAGACCGAACAAAAGATTGAATCAAGAGCCGGCATTTTTAATCTGCTTTCTGTCTTGATCAAGATTGACTCAGAGACTGGGAGGTGAGAGACGTCAGAGCCTACAGCATCTGCCATCAGAGTCCCCTGGCTCATTAGTGTAGTGGATGACGAGGATGGGTGAGTCAAGAGGAATATCTCTGCCCTTGTCACAAGTCTTCAAGAGGTTGCTATGCTTTACTTTATTCCTATATCACACTTGTTTGTGAATTATCCATTGTTTTTTCCTTAAATTTTGTGGTATATCTTTTCACAGTTAAATCTATAATTTATTCAAAGTCTTTACTTGTTGTGGGGCACCTGGGTGGCTCAGTTGGCTAAGCAACTGCCTTCGGCTCAGGTCATGATCCCGGAGACCCGGAGACCCGGGCTCGAGTCCCACATCGGGCTCCCTGCTGGGCAGGAAGCCTGCTTCTCTCTCTCTCACTCCCCCTGCTTGTGTTCCCTCTCTGACTGTGTTTCTCTATCAAATAAATAAAATCTTTAAAAATTTTTTTTTACTTGTTGTAAGGTGCTCCATATGTGTGTAACTTATGCTTTCAGGTGACTGACAAACTAGTTGCCTCAATATCGTTTTTTAAATGATATACATTTTCTCCACTGGATTAAGATGTCCCCCCTCCACTTTTATATTTAAAATTCCTTTTTGTATTTGAATTTATTTCTGGATTCTCTATTGTATGGCATTGCCCTGTCCATACTGTTTTAATGCACCGGTACCATATTGTTTTAATCACTGAAAATGTAAATTAAAAACAAACAAACCTGGTATTGGTAGTGACTGGCCCATTTTCATACTCCACCCCCTCAAGAGACAAGTTCTTTATTATTTTTTTAAGATTTTATATATTTATTTGACACAGAGAGAGAGAGAGATCACAAATAGACAGAGAGACAGGCAGAGAAAGAGGGGGAAAGCAGGCTCCCCACCAAGCAGAGAGCCCGATCTGGGACTGGATCCCAGAACCCTGTAATCATGACCTGAGCCGAAGGCAGAGGCTTAGTCCTCTGAGCCACCCAGGCACCCACAAGTTCTTTATTATTTGTCGTCTTTTTCCTTAGGGCCAACCAGATGCTATGATAGCCCAAAGACTAGATCCTCATCATCTTTTCACCCACATAAACATTTACCTAGAACATATTCACTTAAAAACTGAGAATTTCCACAATGTGCTTTACTAAGTGACAGATACAGCAAGAGGCAGATCTACTCTGGGGAAAGAGAAACAAAACTATTCTAGCATATGAGAGAAATATTTCCAGAAACATAAGTTCTGGTTTATAGAACGTTCCCTCTGTCAGAAGTGCCATATCATTCCTTAGTATTAACATGAGGAAGAGAAACAGCTTTCATGCTTTGGAATGTATTATTAATTAAGTTTAAATATGAAATATTTGAAGCTATTTCTTGAAGCAAACTATCCTACCACTACAGAATATAAAATAGTTTTCTTTTTTTTTTAAGTTTTTTTTTTTTTATCTGACAGAGAGAAACACAGCCAGAGAGGGAACACAGCAGGGGGAGTGAGAGAGGGAGAAGCAGGCTTCCTGCCCAGCAGGGAGCGCGATGTGGGACTTGATCCCTGGTCTCCGAGATCATGACCTGAGCGGAAGGCAGTCACTTAACCAACTGAGCCACCCAAGCGCCCCTAAAATAGTTTTCATCTATTCATCTTTCCTATGTAATTCTTCTCATGGAAGGATAAGTTTATCTGCCACCCTGTGTATGTAAAGTAGTTTTTGCATTGCTTCCAATTTTTAACCCAATAGTTACATATTTTAAAGGGTGTTTTTAATTTAAAAAAAATCCTTAATCAAAAATTTAAAAATGTCAAGAGAGCCGACTCTTTGAAAAAGACTTCAGTAAATCTCTTTGTTAAATGAACTACCACTATGCCATATTTGATAAATCTAGATTTTTATTTTGCTAAAAGTAAGGTACCATTATACAGCTATAACCTGTACCAAATGCTATTTCCTATCTCTTGTGGACTTTTTTTTGGCACCTCTGGAAAGAAAAGCAGCAAAAGGATCAAGCAATAATGCAGGAGAGATCAAAGCAATTCCTTCTGTCAACAGTAGCAATTCTCACAAATCTCTGAACACTGAAGGCTTTCCTTAGCTAAAGAGAGGTCTGCGAGACAGGCTTCTTGTGGAAAGCACATCGTAGAAAGTGGGATCAGTTTCTGAATTTTTTGTTATAAGTAGATTCTGCTTAAGGACAACCACTGTTGGTGTAAGAGAAGGGAAGGAAGGGAAGGATTTATTGAGCACGGACTATGGTATTTCACATGCATGATAGCAAGATCTCCTCAGGGTGCTCCTCTATGGTGAAGGGGAAATGAGGGGGCTCTTGACCTAAGCTGTCTCAGACCTATCCTTTGTGTTGGCCACATACCAGCCATATAGTTTTGAAGGCAGGTTATTTAAGCTTCTTTTTTTAACATTTCCATCATCATGAAAAGAACAATCAGATCATCCTAAGTATAAAATTAAGTGAATTTACATAACACATTTACAACAGTGCTTGACACATAGTACCAATGAAATATCACCACTTTCCCTTTACCGATGAGGAAACAGAGGACGTCTTCTTATCGGGCGGTGGAGCTTGGTTTCTAGCACCGGTCTGACACCCTGCTTAAGGATTGTTGTACACCATTGCTTCTCAGAGTGTGGCCCTGTTCCAGCAGGATGGGCTTCACCTGGGAGCTGGCGAGAATTGGGCCTGCTCTAGATCACAGACCTACAGCCTATAGTTGAACAAGATCTCCAGGTGATTCCTGTGCAGATTAAAGTTGAGAAGGGCTAAGTGGAAAGGCAGCAGAGATTTATTTGCATGCAAACTACTGCTTTAGAGACCTGAAGCATCCCAGAACAGAGCTGGTCTTCATCACTCAGGTTCTGCCTTTCTTCTTTGTTAGGCCTACCATCTAGAACCTAACTCTCAGGGCTGCCTCTTAGTTTTCTCTTATATGAATCAATCCCTAAGGTTCTTGATATTTCTCTCTCTTATTCTTTCCCTATCCATCTCTCTCCCTCCTTCCTTCTCTCCCATTCTCCCTGTTTTTTATTTCTAAATGTACGTCTTGAAGGATGTCCCTGGGGCTACCCTGCGGTTCTGAACAAAATCTCACTGAGGCATGCCTTGATAAAGGTAATAGTTCATGGAAAAGGGCAGATTACAGAATTGGACAACGGTGGGTCAAAATATTAATTCTTTCACTTCCATTTTTCTCAGAAAAATTTCCTTAATCTCCCCAAAACTTTGTTTCTTTGTCTTTAACAATAGTGATATTGGGGTGCCTGGGTGGCTCAGTGGGTTAAGTGACTGCCTTTGGCTCAGGTCATGATCCTGGAGACCCGGGATTGAGCCGCACATAGGGCTCCCTGCTCAGCAGAAAGCCCGCTTTCCCCTCTCTCACTCCCCCTGCTTGTGTTCCCTTTCTGGCTGTGTTTCTCTCTGTCACATAAATAAAATCTTTAAAAAAAAAACAATAGTGATATTAATAGCTATATCACAAAGTTGAGAAGATCAAATAAAATCATATATGACAAAGCATCAAGCATAACAGGTGCTCAGGAAACTTCAGACAAAAGAACTAAACCCTGACCTATGACAAAATTAAGGAGTCCCATTATATTTAAAAGAGGGGGGAGATACTGACTGCTCCTTATGGAACACATGAATTCCAACTGTGTTTAAAGGAATATCTTCTATATTTAAAGACTGAGGCAATTGCTTTTATGTGGAACAAGCCTCAGGAGGGCTCTGTTTCTTAGAGAGAATCATCAGTTTCATTTTAGTCTGTACAGATGTTTTTAGGGAGGATTACCATTAGCAAATCACAAGAAATCTTGTCCCTGGGGAGCCTGGGGGGCTCCGTTGGTTAAGCGACTGCCTTTGCCTCAGGTCATGATCCTGGAGACCCAGGATCGAGTCCCACATCGGGCTCCCTGCTCAGCGGGAAGCCTGCTTCTCCCTCTCTCACTCCCCGTGCTTGTGTTCCCTCTCTAGCTGTGTTTCTCTCCTTCAAATAAATAACTAATTAATTAAAAAAAAATCTTGTCCCTTTCATCATGTGATTAAAAAGAAAAGTTGCTTCGATCTTAAGAGGAATTTTTATCAGGACTAAAATTATTTATATAGGAATATAGTACTAATTTTACTAATAGCAAATTGAGGGCAATGACCCGAGGTTTGCTTTCTGGTTCTATACGGAGAATACATTCATGCCATCCAGGAAGGTGCGCCCACACGGCGTAGACAGGGAGTGGGGCGGGTACGCTCTCCCAGTTCCCTTTCTCAGGACCACAGCGAGCAACTCACAATGGAAATGCCTTTCAGATTGTTGCAGCCACTGAGTTAAAGGGCACACACGCCACACATATGTGAAACCTCAGGCTCCAAAGCCTGATTAATGTCCTGAAATCTATCCAAATGGTAGAATCACACATCTAAGGTATGTATGCGTTCTGGAATAGAAAACAGTTTAAAAATAAATTGAAAAAAAGGTAAGTCACACACAACTTTATTCCGTCCCTCTTCTGTGTTCACATACTTCTTAAAGATTAAACTTAAAAACAACCTGAACCTTTTTGCCTCACAGTCTGGCTTCAGTTATTTCATTTTCGGGTAGCTTGGCACACTTGAAATTGGGTTTCTTTGTAATTTGTGGTTAATGTGCAAATTGTGTAGGCACACCATTCCTGCGTATTTTCTCCCGATTCTTTTTTCCTCCTTTTAAAAGACAGAACAATGGTCAATGAGACTAAAAAATAAAAAGCAAAGAATCCAGCACAGTTTGGGGGCAATTTTTTATTTCCCACTAAAACAGTTTTAAAAAGATTTGGCAGGCAACATAAATATGAGATTAGATTACAACTTTTTTAGTCTTTCTTCTCAATTGAAGTATCCAGATATGAAAATGCCTGGGCATGAACAGAACCTCTTGAATGTCTATAACATTTAGAATATTTTTTTTCTGGTACACCCTGGGGAGATAATGCCCTTAGAATTTCCTTCCCTTGGGAAACCACATTTATCACTTGGAGTTAAGAAGGTTCTAGTCAAGAACGATGGGGTTGATTGCTTCCTGTCTCACTATGTAGAAAAACAGGGCTAATCTATCTCCAAACATGCTAGAAGTATGTAAGAAGGTTCTCTGATATTTGCATCGTATCTCTAAAATGCATTCGGATACACTCCGTTTGCTTCCTCTGTCACTGCTTGTTCACTTTCCTGTTTCCAGGATCATTTTTTTTTCCTTTTACTGTTTTCAGTTTAGTCCTTGAATATTAAGACTATCTTGATTTAACCCAGAATCCTTTGGAACATGGCTTCTAGTATTTGTCCTCCATTTCCCTGTCCCAGTAGTTTACTCTGTCATAATGTGGCTTAATGAATTAAAATAGAGCTGGTGGGGAACCTGGGTGGCTCAGTCCCATAAGCATCCAACTGTTGATTTCGCCTCAGGTCTTGATCTCAGGGTCATAGGAACAAGCCCTATGTGGGATTCCCATTCAGTGCAGTGTCAGCTTGAGGTTCTCTCTCTCCTTCTTCCTCTACCACTCTCCCCCACTCTCTCTCTCAAATAAATATATAAATACATAAATAAATAAAATCTTAATAAAAAGGAGGGATGGTGGAGAGAAGAGAGGAAGGACAAGCATCACATACTGCCTCACAATAGCCTATATGTCATGGATTATCCTGAGAATTGAGCAATTCACCATCCCCGAATCCCCCCATTGCAATGCCTTTATCAGCGTTTTGTTGAAATGAACATTCGCATTCTTTCTTGAACTTCTTTGTGCAAAACTGGCAAGGAACACTCAGATAGCTATCTTGTAAGCGGTGAATATTTCCTTTGCTCTGGAGTTTGCATTGACAGGTGGGGAGAGGGTGGTAGTGGAGATCCCTTGAACTCCTGGAGTACAGAATTAGGGATCTACTCCATGGTATAATTCCAAAGTATCCAGAGTGATGTAGGAGCTCCATTATGTGTCTTACAGTTATCAACTTCCCAGATTTTTCTCTGTAGCATAATATGTGATCTTCTTTGAATGCCCCTGAGATGACATGGCTACATTTTATCATGAAAACTACCATATTTTATTAATTCTAAGTTACCCATATTTTCACATTTTAGCTTCTCTGAAACTGGAATGCATTTAAATATTGATGGTGGGGCGCCTGGGTGGCTCAGTGGGTTAAACCTCTGCCTTCAGCTCAGGTCATGATCTCAGCGTCCTGGGATGGAGGCCCGCATCGGGCTCTCTGTTCAGCAGGGAGCCTGCTTCCTCCTCTCTCTCTGCCTGCCTCTCTGCCTACTTGCGATCTCTCTGTCAAATAAATAAATAAAAATATTTAAAAAAAATTGATGGTACATCACAACTTGATTGCCAGTGTTTTTTTGTTCTTGGGATACATAAAATCAGTATTCCATTTTAGAGTCAAAGTTGTCTTAAAGAGTTACAGAATACTTTTTTTAAGTGCACCTTTGAAGAAGTCCTTCCTTTCAAACCTGGAATTGCAATAGGAGTGACAACCCTAGCCATTTCTGTATTCTAGTCTGTATAGCAAAAACATTCAAAAGTGAAATTTAAAATAAAAGAAATTAATGAAAAGCAAAACTAGAAGGTTAGAAAACATTTAATATTTGAATGCATGGTCATTTACTATGAGCTATTGGACTGAGAGCTCTTTTCCCTTTACATCCACTTCAAGTGTCCATAATAAATGAGGTCTCCATTTGCAAATGGTAAGCCATTGTAGCCAAATAACTGCTGATGTATCATTAATCTTCACTTCCAACAAAAAAAGAAAAAGAAACCACATCCTGTATTGGATCGATGTGTTCGATCTGATCAATTACCGCAAGAGTGCAAGTGTCTGAAATTCTGAATTAACTGTGTCGTGACTGATCTAGTTATACCAGAGTCATGATGTTATTAAACCTTAAAGTCGTTGTTCCAAAGATAGCTTATACCTTAGATTTTCTTCAAATATGCACAGAGATCTTAGTATAGTTCTCCAGTGACTTGCAAGGTTCTCTAGATATTTAATCATTTTTTAGATTGTGCTAGGCTTTGAATAAAGTTAGGAGAGAAGGATATGAGACTTGAGACATTTATTGAGCAAAACCACCCTGAATCCTTCATGGCTATTGACCAAGCAGTAATGGAAAATGGGAAACAAGAAATAAAAATCTCATCAACACAGTGAAATCTGTTCTTCTCTCTATATATAAACTTCATGTGTTGGTTTTGGCAGCAATTTGAACTTTGTCATTCCAATAAAGGTCCTGAAATTCATGAGATATCACTTCTTTTTACAAGAAAACATTTGTAAGTGTATTTATCTGGTTATAAACAAAAATACATTTTACTTTTCAAGATGACACATCAGAAATATTTATTTGTATTTGCAATATACACTATTAGCCCTTCACAGAAATCTGTGAACACACATACACATTATTAAAACATCATTTGAAAATATACTAACTAGAGAAGCATACATAGTTCTCTACTTCAGAACATTTTCATTGTCCTGCTGAAAGAATTTTACCTGGTTGAACAGGAATGCTTTGTAAACTTTTTAAAAGAACATTTAGTTAAAACTTTCCACTCTTAAACTTGATGCAGTCTGCAATTTAACTCTTTGGACACACACACACACACACACACACACTGTATTTTACATAGCTAAGTTAAAATTTTTTCACATTCTTACCATTACTCAAATTTGATGCTCTTATAACTAATAGTAGGGCATAGTTGAATTGGCAGTTTTTTCTTTTTTTATGGTAAAAAATAATGTGTTATCTAAGATAAAATAGAGAATAAATCTGATGGTGCTGATGGTATAATAACCACTATTTATAATCTACACTATCTCAGGTCGTGCTCCAAGTACCTTATAGACCTTATGTAATAGTTCACAACCACCCTGAAAAACAGATATTATTTGATAATTTTTGCAGATGAGGAGCTAAATCTGGAGAACTTGAGAATAATTTGCCCATACCACTGAGTATAAATGTTGAAGTTAGGATTTGGATGTAGGTCTGCCTGATGCCAAAGCTTGATCTTTTAAGAGGGGCAAAATGAACCAACTTCATATGTAGCAATTCATGTCCATTTTTGTCCAAAGGCCTACAATTATAAAGTACTGTCAATTATTCATGGCTTTCCTTTTTTTTGAAAGATTTTATTTATTTATTTGACACAGAGAAAGATCACAAGTAGGCAGAGAGGCAGACAGAGAGAACGGAGGAAACAGGCTCCCTGCCGAGCAGAGAGCCCGATGCAGGCCTCGATCCCAGGACCCTGAGATCATGACCTGAGCAGAAGGCAGAGGCTTTAACCCACTGAGCCACCCAGACACCCTCTGCATGGCATTCTTGCTACAGTAATAAAATAATGGCATTATTAGGTGGTAAAACTCATCTACTTTTCTGTAAAGCATCAGCCTATTCAGGTAGAATAGCTTGTCTTCCTTCAATTATATTTTCTGTAGACCTCCATGGGGTCAGAAGCAAAGATGAGTAAATATTGGAGGTATGTCATGAAGAAGGGGAGTAAACCGAAATGAAACTGAGGTGCAAGCCCTGGGTCAAGGTTCAAGATCAGCAGATCTGAGTTCTGTTGCAGAGACCTACTGTTACTCTCGCTGTGAGATATGGTATATTAGCCCTTCCCTAATGAGTTTGTTTCTGCACAATAACCTCTATACTATATCTCATGATTTTGAGGATGAAATTAAATAAGATAAAGTGGTTTGCAATGCACAGAGGACAAAATATTTGGCATTATGCATTCCTAGAGGACTTGCTTTAGGGGTGATCATTGACCAAATATCTTTCCTGTAGCCCTTGAGCCCCACAACAGAAAGTGTGTGTGTGAGAGAAGGTGTGATTATTCTCTGAGAATCACAAATGAAACATTTCTTAACTCTGAATTTTCATTTCATTGGTTTCAGTTAAATAGTATTGCTTCTATATATAGGCACAGATTTCAATCCTCTTTCTCTGTCTCTCTTGGTCTCTCTCTAGCATGGTAGATGCTACTTTTCTTTTGGTTCTGGGGCACACAGATTGAGTTTGAGCCCTGGTCTCACCACTTAACTTTGCCATCATGAGCCTGTTACATTACCACTCTGAGTCTCAATTTCCATACTTGAAAATGGGAATAGCACCTTCCATTCCAGAATTTTTTGAGGACTGAATGGCATAAAGCACCTAGAATAGTGAAGACAAATAAATGCTGACTACCTATTATTTCCCTCATAGATTGCAATCATCCATCACTATTTTAATCCCACTATACTTCCATATGAATATAGCACATTTGGTATAGAAAATATTCTAGTCATCATGGATGATTAAAAAAATAACTAAATACTGTCTAAGTTCTTGAAGAACATGTGGTTTGATTTCTGCCAAAGCAATTATTTTGCCCATTTAATTAATCTAATTTGATGTCTTAGAGAAAGCCAGGAACTAGCATTCTTTTTTTAAAAAATATATAGGCTGTCATTATGTAATCTGTAAGAGCAAGCTTGGTCTAAGTAATTGCTCTGGACTAACCCCAAATATATTATATTATTATTCCGTTTTCCAGTTGAGTCTTGTGTTCACATCAACAATTTGTCCTTAGAATGCTAGTTGAAAGCTCAGTTTCACTTATTCTATACATACAAGAGCTCTCTTTCTTTCCTTTTCTTCCTTCCTCCCTCCCTCCCTCCCTCCCTCCCTCTCTTCCTTCCTTCCTTCCTTCCTTCCTTCCTTCCTTCCTTCCTTCCTTCCTTCCTTCCTTCCTTCCTTCCTTCCTTCCTTCCCCTTTCTTTCTTTCTTTCTTTCTTTCTTTCTTTCTTTCTTTCTTTCTTTTTTCTTTCTTTCTTTCTTTCTCTCTCTCTCCTTCCTTCCTTCCTTCCTTCCTTCCTTCCTTCCTTCCTTCCTTCCTTTCTTTCTCTTTCTTTCTTTCTTTCTTTCTTTCTTTCTTTCTTTCTATCTTTCTTTCTTTCCTTCTTTCTGAGAGAGGAGGAAACGCAGAGGGAGAGGGAGAGAGAGAATCTTAAGCAGGGGCTTGATCTCATATGGGGTTTGATCTCACAACCCTGTGATCATGACATGAGCCAAAACGAAGAGTTAGACACTTAACCGACTGAGCCACCCAGGCACCCCTGAAGGCAACTATTTTGAGCCCTGTAGAATCTTATCCACTTTATTCACCTGTTATGTCTTTCCAGATGAGTTTGCCACATTAAATTCCCATATCTGCTGTATGAAGCCTCTCTAAATTTCTCTTAAAAAATATCCCAGACTTATCTGACTTCTAACTGACTTCTAAATATTTTTCTGACTTCTAAATATTTTTCTGACTTCTAAATTTATTCCAAATTTATTCTAAATTGACTTTTTTTTTGTATTTTTGCTTGCATTCTATACCTGTACCATCTTCATCTTTGGGAGATCAAAGACTCTAGAGCCTGACCCACTGAAATCAAATCCTAACCCACTCTATGACCGTCACTGAGTTAGTTCTTTTTTTTTTTTTTAAGATTTTATTTATTTATTTGACAGAGAGAAACACAGCCAGAGAGGGAACACAAGCAGGGGGAGTGAGAGAGGGAGAAGCAGGCTTCCTGCCGAGCAGGGATCCCGATGTGGGACTCGATCCCGGGTCTCTAGGATCATGACCTGAGCCGAAGGCAGTCGCTTAACCAACTGAGCCACCCAGGTGCCCTGAGTTAGTTCTTTTTGCTTCAGTTCTCTCATCTGTGAAGCACTACCTACTGTACAGGGTCATTGGGTTAGTATGTCATTAGAATCATGCTTGACACATAGTAAATGTTATAGAAATGTTTGCTATTATATTATTGCTTATTTATGATAACTCACCCTGGGTCGTTGATGCTATGAGATGTGTTCATAATTTTACCATTTTAAGAAATTAGATAATGGAAGAATCAAGCAGCAGGGGGTACAAACAGAGAACACATATCCAGAGAAAAGCGATAAAGCTACAAGAAGATGGGAAAGTTATGAAAGGTTAGACAAAAAAAAATATTTCCTATAGATAGAAATGAAAAGTCTCAGAAATCTGCAAACAGGTAGTTAGAAAGATGGACTGGAAAACTGACCTGAAGGAGCATCAGGGATCACCAGGGTGATGACGATTTTCATCGTGCGATGCACTGGAAGGGAGATTTCAAGTACCAAGGATGAGAGAGAAATGTAGGGTGAAAAGCAGGCAGCAGTAGGAATTTGGAACAAAAAGAACAGGGAGTGGTAACTTTGTAAGGATATTAGAGATGGGTACAAATTTGGAAGAGGAAAGGAAAGAGACCATAGAGGGGATCAGATCAACGGTGGAGAAATGAGAAACAGTTGAATCTTGCGTTCCTCAGGGATGACTAATAGGGAGGACAGCTTTAGTGTTGCTTCTCAAAAACCAAGTGGAGGCAATGAATGAGAGAAGAGAAACAGACAGGAGCAAGAGGTCACGGAGAGGCTATGTACAGGAAATTGAGACTTCTATTTTCCTAGCTGGCCCAAGAATGAGGGGCACCAGTTATGTCCAGTTTCTTAGCATCACTGGGTTAGTAATGCTAAATGTAAAGTCCTATCATCCTTTTCACCTCTACGTCCTGATGAGGCTACAAGCTGAGATGAGGAGTGGTAGGGATAATATATACATGTCAGACCAGTTTTGATCCTAGGGATCTATTGAAGTAAGATTATCTTTATGAACTAATATCACAGACAGACACAGGGATGAGTCTCAATGCCGAGTGAGAGAAGTTGGTCAGAAAAACTTTATAGTATATAATTAGGATTATATAAGGTTCAAAAACAGACAAAATAGATCTTCTGAATTAGAGGTCACAAGAATGGCTACCTTCTGGAGATGGTATTGACTGGGAGGGAACACATCAGGGATGTTGAAATGTCCTGTTAATCTAGGTGGAAATTACTCAGGTGTGCCTATAGGTAAAAGTAGTGGAGCACCATATGCTTAGGCTCGTGCACCTTACTGTTCTAAGTTGTACTTCAACTGCAGAGAAAGATAAATGAAGGTTCTAACTAAACGAGAGAGAGAGAGAGAGAGAGAGAGAGAGAGAGAGAGAGAGAGAGAGATCTGCTCAAAATTAAAACAAGGTTAAGACTGAGGGCATTAGACAAAGCAGTTTCTATGGGGATGGTGTCTGGTCAATGGGAGACAGATAAATGGATTGTTTCAAACCAGGAACTTGGATATATTAACTGTTTGATATATCCAAGTTATTATTAGTGAACTACCTATCATTTATACTAATTTTACAAATATACTCCATATACGCTCATGACATATAACATATATACATTAAAATGATTATTTTCAACATGTTTTGCTAACTTACTGTGCCTCATGGAGGATAATCAGGGTCACTGTGTGAGGTGAAGGGAGGGTGATCAAGCTCCCTGGCCCTTCCTTGTCCTTGTGTTGGCCAGTGTGGTTCTAATTTAATCTGTTTTATAAATTGTGACTTGGCCATAAGAGTTAATAAGTAAACAGATTCCACTACTACAAGTGTTTGAAGATAATGTAGGAATTTATACCTCAAATATACATAGATTATGTGTGATCTAAAACTTCATTAAAAAAGAAAAGAACAAAAAACCCCCGGGGCTATTGGGATTTTTTTCTTGAAGCCCTACTGGTATCTCTGAGAATCAACAGAATTAGAAGTATGTTTGCTTTCCTCCTCCAACTAACTCATGGAAACATGGAGAGTCACATCCCCAAAACGTTGAGGAGTTTAAAAGCCATGACAACAAGCCCTCAGATAGGACCCAGTGATTCTGACCTTCCAATATCAAAGACTTAAGACAAAAGAAGTGTTGCACTTTTCCCGCTTTGTCCTCAGTCCTGACTTCTCAATCGCAATAAGGGAAAAGTCTTCTTTAACTCTCCTCTCTGCCAGGGGCATGGCTGCCTCTATGTTAAGTTTCTAGAGCAGGGGTGCCCATCAGTAAAGCTGGAGGGACAGTGTGATTTTATCATGTATTATGGAGTGTTTGACACACTCGAGTTCTTTATTTATACAACAGTGGGGCGGGCGGAGGAGGAAGGAGGTATCTATGATGATCACTGTTATTATTATAATTCTAACCATGCACCAACCAACTAGAGCTTCCTGTTTTTATCACCCTGGACAGACACCGCTGCCTCCCCACCCTGAAGGTTCACGTTTCTCTCCATCTGTTCAATTGGCATTTATGACCCTCATCAGGCTTTTGTTTTTCATGCTCTTCAGATTCATATATTTTTCAGGTTTTGTGCCTACTAAGAGCTTCATGTCCCTCAGCAGCAACAGTAGCTGCATCTAACATGCTAGACTTTACCCTTAGTAGGGCTTTCTATTCCAGAGCTAGAGGATTTTTGATAGATCTTAATCATGAATGTTGGCAAAGACTTTCAGAGTGTGCCTGCACGTGTGTGTGTGTGTGTGTGTGTGTGTGTGTGTGTGAGAGAGAGAGAGAGAGAGAGAGAGAGAGAGAGAGATGGTCAAATTGTCCTCCAAAATATTTACCTACTTTGATTAATGAAGTTACCCACATTTTACTTATTCTTAAAAGATTATATTTATTTGAGAGAGAAAGAGCACGCGAGCACTGGGGGCAGAGAGAGAAGCAGGCTCCTCGCTGAGCAAGAAGCCCGATGCGGGACTTGATCCCAGGACCCTGGGATCATGCCCTGAGCTGAAGGCAGACACTTAAGCAACTGAGCCACCCAGGCGCCCTGAAGTTACCCACCTTTATAGTACTTCCTTCTCTATGACCAAAACTGCCTCAGTTAAATAAATATATTTAAAATAGATACCCTAAAATTCTCAGTTTCAATTGCAGCATTTCACTTGCTATGGAAACATCCAATGCGGTCTGTGTATGCTGCATTGGTCCATCTTATTATTTTAAACATCTATGTATTTTGTCTTTAATGTTTTGCTTATAAATTTGATGCTGGCTCACCCAAATCGGGAAAGAAATGTCTACTTCATACTTTCAAACCATGAATTACTTTTCAAAAGTTGAACATGTTTTTAATCTGTGATAGTATAATTTATGTTCCAATGAGCAAAGAGTCTTAGAGGATCAGATCAGTGGAGCACCGAGCAGTTGGAACAGCACATCACATTCCTGAACTTCCCACACAAATGTTTCCATGCACTTCAGTCCGTTCCCAAACCTCAGATTTCCTATAACCTCACGAGGAACCTCCTGCCACTATTCTTTCCTGATAAGCTCCAGATAGATTTACTTCACTGTCTCACCTTCTCCATAAAATGGAATTAGAAGGATATAAGGGACTCTTGGCTTTTACAATTTATGATCCTTCAGAGGATTAATGTTTGTACTTTTCAGCCACAGCAACCTTTGTGCAAACAAAACTATTGCACTAAAGTCAAGTGTGGAAACAGATAAAGGTTCACTTGGTCCAGGTGAATTAGGGTGGGGGTCCAAAGCTCTGGAATTGGGTCCCACCTACCAGCACCCGCAGAAGAGCTGTTCAGAGCCAGATCAGATCTGTTGCTTTGGAGCAGTGATTCTCTTTCGGGTTACCAGCTAGGACTCCCGAAGAAACTTCTTAAAAATACCCTTGCTTGGAACCCACCTTGGATAGAGTGTTCCGAGAGAGGTTAGGGCCCAGACAGTTGTTTTATTCTGAGCTCCAGATGTTCTCATGTGCAGCCGTGGTCAAGAGTGAACATCAGAATCCCTGGGGAGCTTGTTAAAATACAGCTGGCTGGACCCCACCCGAGTTCCTGATTCTGTACATCTGGAGTGGGGCCCAGGCATTTGCATTTCTAATGAGACCCCAGGTGATGCTGATGCTCTCCAACCAGGGAATAGAGGTTGGGAACACAGCTTGGGAGAAATGGTGAAATTGGACAAGATTAGATCACTTCTGCTAAGAGCTGAGGAAAAAAAAAAACTAGCTTCCACTGGATTTGCTTTTCTCTACCCTCTTTTGAGTTGAGAAAAATATAATTCCTATGCCTGGAAGTACCTATCACGCAGTTATCAGTTATTTGGGGCAGACATATGGGATCTAAGGTTGTAATTCTCTGTCAGTTAAGCCTCTGCCTACAACCTGCCATGTGTCTTACTGGCAATCCAATTATATTAGGATCGTTTTTTCTGAACGATAAGCATATTGGTGCAATACATCAAAAAGAAGATTTAGTTTAAAAGGAAGAAATGAAAAACATGTTATGGTTTACAAAGAGCACATCCTGTAGGTCCACAGGTCATGCTGGGAAACCTGTGCAGAGGAAAACCTGAATTCGCCTTCAAGTGAATTAACCAAAGCATCACTAAACTATCTGTTTTCCTTTATCTCTTTCTGTGTATTTCTCCTATTCTCCACAGACAAGATTTAGGGAGAGGGGCAGCAAAATATTTACTTCATGACAATCATTTTGGAACACCCAGATTTAGAAAAAGGAGTTAATAAATATGAAAGGTTAAGCAAAGTTTGGGGACTTAAGTAGATTTCCTGTCAGAATATCTGCAGGGACAATCTCAGTCACTTAGAATCACAAGGTGGGGAGCTCAAGCTGGGTGTGTATAAGATGAGTCCCTGAATTGGGACCACCGGGAGTTACAGAGCCTATGTAGTGAATTCCAGGCCCTGAATAAACATGAGTATAACATCACAGTAGTCATCCCATGCACTCCTACGGAAGCAAGAGCTTGGAGAAGGACTGGTTGGCAGAGGAATGGTTCAGGTTCACTGTTATGGGTTGATCTGTCTTCCCAAAATTGAAATGTTGAAGCCCTGACTCCTAGTATTTTATCTGGAATGCAACTTTACTTGGAAATATGGTTACTGCAGGTGTTTTCAGTTAAGATGAGGTCATTAGTGTAGACCTTAAACCAATATGACTAGTGTACTTCTAAAAGAGGAGATTTGAACATTAAAACACATACACACAGGAAGAAGGTCAGGTGGACAATGAAGACGAAAATCACCACAGTAATACAACCATAAGCCAAGAACCTACCCTGCTGAGACTTTGATCTCAGACATCTAGCTTTTAGAACTGATAGAAAAGTTCTTGCTGTTTAAGTCACTCAGTCTGTAATACTTTCTTATGGCAGCTCTAGGAAACCAATACATTTCCCCTAGATGACTATGCTGCTGCCAGAGAAGCCTAGGCAACTCCACCCAAAGAATTCAAGCCATCATCTGCTAGGGAGCCAACATGGCAGGCGGCACAGGCTGCCCGTCATGACCATGCAGGAAGCAAAAAACAACAGGTATAGGTCCTTGGGAACAGCTGGTAAAGAAATGAGACAGTAACAAACGTTTCTCTCTTTCCTTCTTCCTGCTTGTCTCAGTCAGAGTTGCTGTGTCTTGAAGGGCATGTAGGCAAGAGTTGGGGCCATGCCACCTGCCCTCACTCCATGAAGTCAGATCCCAGTTCAAGGCAGCTGGTGGAGGGAAGGAAGAAGATGCGGCAAGATGTTCAGGAATGGAGATGGAAGTATTGGACATCCTCACTCAAGACATTGCTCAGGGATGGGAAAGGAGGGACCAAGAAGAGTGTGAAAAGTTATGAGCAGAGAAAAATGAAAGCCTTTCCTGATTATATTTTAGTGAGACTTGAACTTATTGGAACTTGTCAAAAACTGGTGGTAATAATAATAATAATAATAATAATAATAATATGAATGCACAGCTAATATTTATTTTTCACTTAAAATTGGTCTGGGCCAAGTGGCAGGCATTGTATCAATTAATTTCTGTAGAGTCTCAGTGAGCGGGGAGATACAATACCATATATTAAGAAGCAGAAGTCCCATAAAGGATAACTGTGTAAGGTCACTCAGCCAGCAAGGCACAAGAACCTGGATTTGAACCTGAGCTCCCCATAGTGCATAGACTGCTCCCAGTTGCTTTCAGAACCTCCTTGTATCTGCCTCCCTTTCAAAAATGGGCTCTTCTGGGGGACTGCTATGAGGCACTCGCTCAGGTATATTGTAGCAAGTGCCTCTGACATACAACTAAAAAGTATGACTATTACAAATGAAAACAATCTTCAGACATTAAGATGGTTTTCAGTCTCCTGCAGAGTTTCTGAAAGCAAGTGCTCAACATTATGATTTCATTTGAAAATAAAGTCATAATTCGATTCTGTGAACTGAATCATTATTTCACCCTGATTCTGGTTCATATGACCTTAGTCATGACTCAGAGCTTCATAAAACAATGGTAGGTTGATGTGAAAGATATAATTGCCACCCACACTAAGAAAAATAAGGTAGAATATAAAAGTGCGCATGTACCATGGTTCCAATCGAGTCCAACAGAAAGACAGAAATTAAAACATTAACAATGATCATTCCTAGCTGGTCATATAATGGGTAACTTAAATTTTCTTTTTTCTTCTTTTGAATATTCTGGTTTCCTTACAATGAGCACATATTTCTTTTTGAACCAGAAAAAATACATTGCTGTAGGAGCTGCAGGCTCTGCCAAATGCTGCAGTATAACAAAACAGTTATCTCCCTGAATTTCAGTGGCTAGATAGGAAAACATTTCCTGATCACATCAATATTATTGTAGCACATCTTATCCTTAACAATTACATTTCTGCCCTTTACCATCATTTCCAAACCACTGTATCTCCTTTGCCCCTGTTTTTATTAGTGTGGTCATATAGTCCACCCTGATTGGAAGTACTAAAGGAGAATTTGTGGTTTTCATCTCGTTTTTTGGTGAACCAGAGAAAACAACATTGATGATTTTTCCTTATGCATAAAGTCTCTTTCACGTATGATTGGTTATGAAATATTCTCAAGTTCCATTCCAAACTCCACAATGTGTTCCGAAATTTATGAGAAAGGAAATTATCTGAAAGCTCTGAGCAGAATAAAATTACTGAGAAAAAAGAGATTTGCTGACCTCTAGTCCAGACTTCCTTATTTAGCAGTTGAGAGGGTAAGTGCCAGAGTGACTTGTCCACGTTCGTTCACCCGGCAAGCCTCAGTGCCCAGACCACACGCCCACTTGATGATGCTTAAGTGGGGGGCTCTCTTGGTAGTTACAAGGGTATTCTTAAACAAGAAATTGTTTGCCTTAGTAAACTGCCTTGATAACCCACTTGGGACAAAGTTTGAAGCCTTGAGGGGACAGTAGTTAAGGGACGAATGGAGACCTCTCCTGCTCAGTGTAAGAAACAAACATTGGTCTGAACGTGGGAACTAGAGCCATATTGGCCAGAATGGTTAAGGGGGTTCTAGGAACAGAAATGTCTAAGGACACTGGGGTGGCTCAGTTGGTTAAGCATCTGCCTTTTTCTCAAGTCATGATCCCAGGATCCTGGGATTGAGCACCACATGGGGCTCCCTGCTCAGTGGGGGTCTGATTCTTCATCACCCTCTGCCCCTTACCCCTGCTTGTCCTCATTCTCTCTCTCTCTCTTAAATAAATAAATAAATAAATAAATAAATAAATAAATAAGATCTAAAAAAATAAGAACAGGGGTGTCTATATTTGAATTTATGCTATTCCCAATGATGGAGTAACTACACAGTATAGAGTGAACAACAAGTTTACTAGAATTAGAAAATCACAGAGGGGAATATCAACTACTGGTTAATTATGGAAATATTGGGGAGGTCACTGAATTTCCAACAGGACGAATAATGGAATTTTGATACAGTTGTCTCTACATTTTGTGGTACAAGTTATCAGTTGACATCTGGGACGTATGGTAGGGTAGCTCTCAGCTCTTGGATGGACTTTTATGTGCCAGGCCCCACCAGTGCACCTTTTCATCTATTATTTGTAAGGTTTACAGCATTTCTTTTTTTTTTTTAAGATCTTATTTATTTATTTGACAGAGAGAAACACAGCTAGAGAGGGAACACAAGCAGAGAGACTGAGAGAGGGAGAAGCAGGATTCCCGCTGAAGCAGGAAGCCAGATGTGGGGCTCGATCCCGGGTCTCCAGGATCATGACCTGAGCCAAAGGCAGTCGCTTAACCAACTGAGCCACTCAGGCGCCCCTGTTTACAGCATTTCTACAAAGTAGTTCTTATTACCCTTTTCTTATAGACAGAGACACACAGGCTTAGAGAAGTAAAGAATTAGATCCATTCACCAGCAGGGTGATCTTGAGCAGGTCATTTACTCTCTGGGTTTCCATTTTTCACCTATAGATGGGGATGAGAACTATATTAAGATTTGACATGTAGACAAACTGCTTTGCAAATCACCTAGCATGGCATCTTAAAGATAGATGATTAATGAATGGAAATTAGGGCAAAATAAGCATGAATTTGGAAATATGTCTTAAAAGTTGAGTGAGAAATGTCAATGTGATATTGAATTAAAATACAATATATTCTCTATTCTTGTTCTGCCTACAAATAGGAACGATGAAGAAGGAAACTGAAAACAGCCTATTATGACATGACTTTGGCCCATTGTCTTCTATTTCTAAAATTTAATTTGTGAAAGATTGGGGTTACAAAATGTTTGGTTATATATAATACTTTTTACTTCCCTCTCTTTCCCCCTTTACTCTCATTCTCCTTTGCTCTTTTTTCTTTATTTTTTTATATTAACTCTGTTTCCTTGATTTATTATAAGATTTTATTTATTTATTTGAGATAGCAAGAGAGAGCAAGAGATAGTGAGCTCGATCTGGGTGGGGAGGGGCAGAGGGAGAGGGAGAAGCAGATTCCCCACTGAGCTGGAAACCTGGCATGGGGCTCGATCCCAGGACCCCAGGATTGTGATTTGAGCTGAAGGCAGACACTTAACTAAGTCACCCAGGTGCCCCTAAACTCTTTTAAATAAAATGAATATTATACCAGAACTCAAAGCACTTGCAGAGGGATGTGAGGTTTAGGTTCTTTAGAGCTAGAATGTAAGCCTTCTGAAGGTAGGGGTTTTTGTTTTGTTACTAGTTCACTAAAAACTTTGGAGTTCACTGATGCCTCTCAAGTACCTAGGACAGTGCTGCATATATAGGAGACCTTCAAAACGCATTTATGGAGGAGCACCTGGGTGGCTCAGTCAGTTAAGTGTCTGCCGTTGGCTCAGGTCAGGATCCCAAGGTCCTGAGATCGACCCCACATGCTCACGAGGAGTCTACTTCTCCCTCTGCCTCCCCTTCCTGGCTTGTGCTCTCTCTTGCTCACTCTCTTTGTCTCAAATAAATAAATAAAGTCGTTAAAACAAACATTTATGGAATGAATGAAAAAGTTTTCTGAAAAATTCAATTCATCAATTTGTCTTACATTATCATACCATGGATTTCTATGTAATAAAATGGTGGCTGGTAATAATGTTGATTCTAAAAGAATTTTTTGCTGATAGAACTCAAAAATAGTGTATAGTAGGGTTCCTGTGGATGCTGGGATGTGAGAATTTCCTCCAAAGGACTGAGGATGGGGAGGAGATCCTGTCTGCTCCAGCTCTGGTCCCAAACACGGGTGGTGGACGCTGCAATCTCTAAAGTCTAACCGGCCAATTGTAGTTCTATTTCCTGGATGAGGCATCTGAGATGTAGCAAAGGAGTTCTAAAACCGAGGGCTGAAGATTTTGTGCCATTACTGGTTTTCTGATCTATTTGACCACTAGGCCTCCTTATTTAACTGTTTCCAAACAATTGCTTGAACTGTGAGGCATATTGCCTGGACACTTTGTGCACAGGAAAGAACAAAATCCTTAGTATCCTTCCCTACTTCCCTACCCTACTTTCCTCTAAAGTTCTTGTCTTTAGTGAACTAGTAATTCTCCCCAGACAGTAATTTCACTTCATAGCTTTCCAGATTAGAAGGGTTTGCTGAAGAATGTCTCTGAAGTCTCTGCATAGGCTAGCTTAGTAGCACTTCACCAACAAGAATTTGAATTTGGTATAATTCACTGGGCCTATATAAGAACTTGGCATTCCCTGCATCTCTGCTGTCTGTTGCATTAAAATTTAAAGAAACCTCAGTGTTCTTTTGCAAGCCCTTATGCTAGACACATAGACCTTGATCTCTGACTTTCCCACTATCACTGCTCACTAGGAGGAAGACATCCTGGTTCCAGAATGCCTTCTCAGAGAAGGTAATTTTCCTAATAACTAAAACCCCAAAACCCCAGGACCTGGATTACTCCCATGTCAGTTTTAATGAAAGTAACATGGGAGAGTCTAGGGGAGCCTTGAAACCTCTATGCAAGTAAGGAGAAGTCCTTGGACAGAGGACATCCAATGCCATGGTTAAGAAGTACGACAGAAAGATTGGTGTGCGTTTTTAGTGACCTGGTCAAGTAGCTACATAGCCCCAGTCAGAAGATCATTGGATTGTCCCTAGAGTTAACTAAGGCCTTCTCATAAATGATCTGTGTGGAGTAGAAAGCTAAAAATATATTCCAAGAAATTGATATTTTGTAGAGAATGGACAAGAATATCTACAATGTTTGCCATATAAATATCGGTGGGATTAATAATGAATTTTAGAAACTGTACACATATAGATGGGATTACAAGGATTTGTGGTAAGAAATAAAGCATACCAACTTCTAAGACAAATCTCTGCCAAATCTTCTCCTCTTTTCTCTCTTCTGTTTTTCATCAATCGGCTGAGGTCACACAGCTGTGATTCAGGCTCCGGTGACACCGATGAATCAGACATGGCACGAGGTCTGGAATTCTTGGCTAGCCTTACAACAGATTTTTCATCTATCAACCAGAAATGATGCAGTGCTCTGATTCAGCATTGGTGGCCTAAAATCATGTTAGCTAGGCTATTTTGGAATTATTCCTCATACTTAGGCAAAGTTGTTTTTTTTTTTCTTTTTTTTACCTTCTTTCTGCTTCTTCCCATAACAATTATAGGGAAAAAAATCAATAATAAATGAGGTGCCTTTAGTTCTTTGATACTTCCTCCAAATACTTAGGTGCTACCATGGTATTTTTCATTAAGGAAACTTCCATATGAAACATTGCTCTTGGTTCTGGTTGACAAAATAAGATCTGATGTATTCAAGTAAAAAAAAAGAAAATGGCTGATATAAATTATTAATATTTTCCTGAGTCCCAACTTTAAATATAGGTTTTCCTGGTGGGCCATATGCTAGGTTTCTCAAAAGATTTCTGCTAAGCAGGTCTCCAATCAAGTTCATTTTAATTCACTTTCACTTTTTAAAATAATATTGGTCAGGAGCTTGGAATTGAGAGTCCTACTGCTCTGGATTCCATTAACAGCTACACAGCTTATTCGTTATGTGCCTAAGAAAAGTTGTTTAATTTCAAAGACACTCTTCCCCTCACCCCCCACAAGAGGAAAATATAATTTCCCTTACTGGTTGGGAATGGGAAATAAATGAGATAATGTGTATCAAATGCTTAGTATAGTCCCCAAGCTCAAAGGCAGCTGGTTTAACAGTAGGACATTGGGAATCCAGCGCTTGATTTAGCAAATAAAGCTCACAGATGAGGATAAAGAAAGCACTAACGTCCAAGTCCCTCAGTTTGTTTCTGTGTCCAAAGTCTCTCTTGGTGGTGGGTACTGAGGACACCTATTGCATGGAGCACTGGGTGTGGGGAATGGGCAATGAATCTTGGAACACTGAAAAAAAAATTAAGTAACAATAAAAAAAAATGGAAAAAAAAAGAAAGCACTGATGATGAAGAGTTTCATGGTTGATGTTTACAGAAGCACTGTTTGTAGAGGCTGGTCACCTCTCACTAGGACAGCTGGGAGAAGACACCCCACTTCAGAATGGGGGGGGAAGAGCAGAGGAGGGACTGAGAAAAGGCAATTCTGCTTTACCAAAGTGCAGTGCTGGAGAGCAAAAGGTACTTCCCCATCTAACTTCCTTGTGCAAGAGAGGACAGGAGTCCTTCCCCTGGGTGAAGCTAAATGAGAGAGGCCACGAGATCTGGGGAAGCTGCAATATCAGAGCCTACCGGCCATCTACCCAGTCATCACCTTGTTTACCTGCATCTGCCTTCTAATGCACGGGTAATAGCATCTGAGGGAAAGGCTGAGGCTTCCAAGGAGTGTGGAAGAAGGATTCCATAGGAGCCTCATACCCTGAATGGGAGGAAAGAGCTCATAAGTTCAGATGAAAATAGAAGGCCAGTGTTGCTGGGAGATAACAGGGAGGATTGGGGTGCCTGGGGGAAGTGAGAGAGTTTGCCAAAGAGCTGGCAATGCATGCTTGGAAGGAATATGGCTTCGAATAGTGAATAGAATATGAAAATGAAGCTCTACAATGAATGATTGAATCATAACAAAATAAGGCCATTTAATAGCTGTTCATGAAATTGGACTGATCTATTACTGGATAGGAAGTAGGAATACTTGGGGGGGGAAGCGGAACTTGGGAAATTATAAACAGAATGTGAAACATTTTAAATTTTTTGAGGCCTCAAAAGGATCAGTCTAAAAAAGTGCTATCTTTCTTCTGATTTTGTGACATTTATTTCTTCACTTCACAGAATTTCTATAGGCTTATAACGGTGTTTCTCAACCTCTTTAATTTTTCTCATTTTTGTTTCCATAGAAGCATCTTTAGTTTTTTTCCTAATTGCCCCTTTGTCATGAAGTCTTAATTCTCCCATCATACTGTGTAACTCTTTACACACTCTGTGTGTATCTGTGTTTCCTATGTAATAGGAGTGAGATATTTTTGTCACCTCTCAAGAACAAATTTTCACCCCTTTGGGGACAATATTGCCCCTAATGAAACTGCATGGATGAAGCTAACAGAAAGTCTTCCTAGTCAGGTTGGGCCTGCATCTCCTCACCTCTGAAATTCGGAATTCAATTCAATTCAGTAAACACTTCTTATGTTCCAAACATCATTCCAGGCCTAAAGATGTGAAGGCAAAAGAAGCATGGATGCTATTCTTAAAGAGCTGGTTGCCATGTGTTCCACACTGAGCATTTCCAGTGCCTTCTACAGCAAGATCTGTGATGGACATAGGACTCTTCCTTGGATGGTGACTTTATACATCTTTTTTCCTCTCTGTTTTTAACATTTTTATTTTCAAATAAAATTATAAGGGTTATTTTTGATTGAAAAAACTTCTCACAGTGTTAGAGCTGGCAGGACACTTGAGATTATCCCGTCCGAACTTCTCAGGTCCTCATACACATATGGTAGAGTCGCTGGTGCTGGATGCACTTTGGGTTGTAATTACTCATCGAGTGCCACGATTTCTGCCCCAACTCTGTAGCCAACAAGCTGAGTGACCTTGGTTGAATTATTGATTGTTTCTGGGTCTCAGTATCCTCACTCATGAAATTTAGGGGATGAACTTCTTTCTATAAGGAAATATTAAGATTCTAAGATCTTTTTTCTTGCATGCACAATGAAGTTGTGCCAAGATTCAAGGACACTGTAAAAAAAAATCAGTGGAGCATATTATTCTGTAAGATAGCACACCTTCACTTTAGGAATGAAAACCACAAATAGCCAGACTGCATGTTTGCCAACAATACCCAAACTTTATTTCATTTTTCACATATTTTCCTAGATCATCTGAAATCATTATTTGAGTTCTTTCAGTCCTTTTGGAAGCTTTCTTTTTCTACTTTCAAAAAGCACAGTTGAACTTCTGCCTAAATTGATTTCTTGATCATGTTCGAATTTTGGTTGGGGGTATACTGCCTAACATTTTCCTTCCTGGTACATGACCAGCAATGTACACGACTAACTAACATTAAATTGGGCTGCCGTTATTGGAAGATTATTGGCAAAAACCTGTTCTGCTCCCTTCTGGATCTCATTTACCTCTGTGATATTCCTTAACGTCTTCTTTTTGCCTGTAGGACTCAGACCAAGACTAGCTAATCATTGTCATGATTTAGCACTGAATCGTTTTGATTATTCTCTGATGTGTGTCCTCAGACTTAGAATGTCCTCTTATAGCATTCTATGCAGAACAGCACATAGCAGCATTCCCTGGGGAATTTTCATCAGTACTTCATGTGATGCCAAAATAACATCAACACTGTAAAATATGCTTCATAATAATCTTCCTTGCTTTTCTTTCTCAGCTGTCAAAGATCATACAGATGGTTTGGTGAAAAGTCCATATTGACTCCCAGAGCGTACCCTTCACATTTCTCATTGATAACAATTTTAAACTTTCATTCCTAATAATTTTTTTTATTAAAATAGCTTTGCTTTGAGAGGTGGGACAGAAATTTTCTCCAGATGAGAAGATGGTAGCTCTTCCCTGGGGAAGCAGGAAGAAAAGATTTATCACAGCCGACATAGTCTCTGTAGACTTAATTTTGGTTAAGAATATTGTGGGGAAGGGAAGAGAAATGAAAGTCTTCAAGGAGAAACTGATGTCCTAAGTTAGTGCTGTCCGGTAGAACTTTCTCTGATGATGGTAATGTTCTATTTGCACTATGAAACACAGCAGCTATTGAGTACTTGAAATGTGGCTGTTGTGATCAAGGGAATGAGTTTTCAGTTTATATAATTTGTACTAATTCAAAGTTGGAATTGTGACCACCGTGTCACAGCACACAGCCCCAGGAAGTAATGTAACTAGAGTTGGGGCCCAGAGTCCAGTGCAAAGTTAAGCATATTATCTCTGCTCCACCATTTAATGACTGTGTTCCTAGGGTATGTTTAACCTCACCGTAAGAACGTAGGAACAATCTCTGTGCCTACTTCCTAGGGCTCTTGCGATGAATAAGAGTGATAATCCATACAAAACACTTAGAATGGTGCCTTTTCACTCTACTTGTTACACATGTTTGGTATTATTTTAATCATTCCCTTTAGGAGCTGTGATTTAGACACTTGACTCAGGAAGCTGACATAAAGGATTTAGAACCTAAGGTTGGAGTCCTCCATTTTTTTCTCACAAGAATACCATCTGCTCTAGAATTGGGATGGTGAGAAAATCCTTTCTGAGTACATCTTTGGAAGCAGGGATGTAAACTTCCTGGAGTTAATATGATTCCCCGTGAACATTCTTTGTTCTTTCTCAACCTTTTCCTTTCTTTATATTTCTTCTTGTGTCATCATTAAAAATTTAAGAATGTGGAATTTCATCATAAAACATTTAGTTGGCAATGATCAAATTACCTCTGGTGTTAGCTTCATGTTTCCTGTGAGACACTTGTAGAAATGAATATACTTCTGTGGAGAAACCTTCAGATGTCAGCTTGACAATCAACAGCTACCTTTGTGGGTCATTTTGGAAAGAGCTTGCGTTTATACCCTTTGAGGTGTGCTGCCGATCCTTTTTATCCTCAACTCAGGATTAGAACGCTTGCTGAGTGTCCAGTTGGATTAATAAGGACAGTCTTAGAATGGTATAACTCATGAGGCAGGAAAAAAATTATTGACCAACACAAGTCGGTTATCTTTAATCTGATGCTTTCAAATAGGCACTAAAAAATTAAACTACATAAACCCCGTCTTTGGAAGCAGCATAGGAATGTAAGGTACCTTTAAGTAACAGTGGATGTTTACTGACTATCGGTGGATGCACTTCTGACATCTATATTAATGGAAATTAAATTCGTAATCAGTGATATGACAATCAATACCTCATGTCAGCCCAATATATACATTATTTTTTCCCTCTTGAGCTAGAATAATAAGAAACAGCTTTCGATTTATCTTACGCTTCCTTCTTGCTTTTCATTTCTGTGTGCTGTCAGTGTAAATGGAAAAGAATGTTTGGGCTTTTCTCCACCTTTCCACCAGAATTAAAGCTGACTTCTCTATTCTGCATCCTGCTCCAAGTCGTGCAGATCTAACTGCTACTCCAGCTGTACCCACCTCCTTTAAGGAGATATGGATGTATATGTCCCAGCCTCTCATTTGGAGCTGACTACACTCAAAGCTATGTATCCATTAAATCTAAACTCATAAGCAGGGGTGCCGGAGTACCATGAGCAATAAAAAAATAAAACCTGTAGTGTCTGGCTGAACATGCTGTCCTTCTGCAGGAGATAATTTATAGTTTGTTTTCCTTCTCTTACTGAACTGCCACGGTTGGTCTACCTTTTGACCTCCATTCCTTCCTTCCTTCCTTCCTTCCTTCCTTCCTTCCTTCCTTCCTTCCTTCCTTCCTTCCTCCCTCTTTTCTTTCTTTCCTTCTTTCCTTCCCTCTTTCTTTCTTTCTTTCTTTCTTTCTTTCTTTCTTTCTTTCTTTCTTTCTTTCTTTCTTTCTTCTTTTTTTTTCTTTCTTGGAATGTGGGCAGTTCGTACCATTCTCTATTTTCCCAATGATTCTCACTGATAATAATAAAATATGATCCCAATATAAATTAATTAAAGATTTTCATTAAATTTTGATCCTGGAACATTTTAATAGACTGACTCCCTCAATTGTTTTTCTTTTAATTTGTGAAACACAAGGCTTCTTGAATCATGATTCCTAATATTTTCCTAGGAATAAGACCATATTAAAATCTTAATTAGTCCCTTAAGTTTTACAGACGTTATTTTCATGTCTGATGCCAGTTTAACACAAAGTACTTTTGCAGTAATTTTCCTTTGGAATTTTTTTTTTGAGGCTTTGAGGTTTATGGAGAATGTGTACAGGGGAGGGCAACTGTTATATCAATCACATTTAATCAGTCCCCTTTTTCAGAGTTACTTGCATCTTGAAAATGAAAATTACATCTAAAGTAATACTTATTATCTAAAATCCTTTTTTAAAAATATGAACTTCTGACTATGAAAAGCATGACAAAGAATGTATTCGAAGGATGCTGTTTAATTTGCTACCATTAAATGTTTAGTTTTCAATCAGGAGTGCCATAATATCATTAAGCAATATAGATTAAATTATCTTATTTTTATTTCAGAATTGTTAAAATATAAGGTGGGAAGGATGCCTTTGTGTTGTACCTATGATTTTTTTTTCCTTTTCAAGATAATGGAGACTAGTACTATCTTTATGAGGCTTTCCCAATGGGATATTTATATAAATCAGTTTGACTCTATTAATATACTGTATTGATCTAAAATTCATCTAATTGTTAGGAGGATATTAATGGATTCCATTATCCATTTTCTAATTTCCACATGTTCTAAGAACAATAAATCTTTAGTTCACCTACTTGTAAGGAAGAGCCAGTTCCAATAGAACCAGCTGAAAATAAGACAAAGGATATTTTTAGTAAAATTTATTAGCACAAGTAAAATCCATTTCAAGATTTCTAAAGTCTCTCTTCTTAAAGTCGATTCCTTTAAGAACACTTGCTGATGGTAGTGTATTTGCAAATATAAACTCATAAATGTAAATTTACACAGTATCTTTCATCTCAAGTAATTCAGGCACAAGTTGTCTACAAGAGCTTTCCAACACCCTTATTTCCTCAGCTGATTATCTTCTATAACAATGAACAATAGGAAACCAAATCTAATCTCAAGGAACTCCAAAGAAGATCGGATGAAATCTTTGGCTTGATAATGCTTAATCCATCCATACTGAATAAAACTACCTGGAAACATGTAAGGTTAAAGTGTTGGACTTACAGTGGGGGAAATGCAGGGAGACATGAGCTAGACGATCCTATTACAATTCAAAGGAGGACCCTGATTCCAGGGAAGGGATAAAACTTGATGAAGGCTCCAAGCTATTGAATTTATAGCTGACATGTTTTCATGACACCAGTCCCATAACTTTGCCAACACATCACAATGCTTCCACCTGAGTAAGCACTAATTTCAGAACCATACTTCTTTGTATGGTTCTTTAACGAATATTTATTGAGTGCCTGCCTTGTGCAAAATGCTATGCTTGGTGTTGTGGAAGGCGTGAAGATAAATAAGAGCTTGCCCTTAAAATCTATATATTATATATATATATATAATAAAAATATAAAAATATGTATAATATATTTTTTCCTTATATATAAATTAATATCACATATAACATCTGAGGCTCCATATGGTCCCATCTGTATGTGGTGTAACCTATAAAGAAATAGCAGTGTCTATTGGTTCTTGAAGAAAACTTACATTTTGAAGATTCCTTTAAAGGGCTTTAGACAGCACACATAAATGTTAGAAATATTTTCCTCTTTTCAAAGTTCTTACTCATAGTAAGCACTAAATCTCTGCACCTCTCTCATCCTCATCACCCCTTACCACTGCATTCTCCACTTTATCATCATCTCTCCCACTACACATGCTTTTTCCAAAAAGAGAGAGAGAGAGAAAGGTGTAATCTTCATATCAACTGCTCTTTGGGAGAGATAAAAATTAGCCTTCCTATCTTCCTAACCTCTTCTTAGAGGGGTGGTGAAATTCTCTTCTACCTCGTAACAAATAAGTAATACTTCATTAAAAAATGAGTATGTGTATTTGTGTCTCTGTGTGTGTTTGTGTGTGTGTGTGTGTGTGTGTGTGTGAGAGAGAGAGAGAGAGAGAGAGAGAGAGAGAGAGAGAGACAGACAGACTCTGGTAACAGAAGATGAGATCTTTGAAAATGCTGGATAACTAACTATTCTATGCATTGTTGTCAAGGACGCTGTTACTACTGAGTAATATTCTGATGACCTTGATTGCATGTTGACTCTAGATGGATGCCTGATTTACAGCTCAACTTCAGTCATTCCTCACACCCTACTCCCTAAAGCCCCTGGTATGCTGAAATAGAGAACACAGCATTCTTTTTTAACAGTTTGCACAATAATTGCTCTTGCTTGAAGGAAAACTATCCCCTCACACACACAGTTGTTGTTTTGTTTTGTTTTGTTTAATTACTGATGTGCCTGTTTGGTTTAGAAGCAATAACTCTAAAGGAACCCAATGTGAAAGATCATCTGTCCTGTACGAGAGGAGAGGAAGACCTGGTGATTTTGGAGGGCAGAGGAGATAAAGAATGAAGGGGGAGTGCAGGGCCACTAAGAGACTGTGATCAGAGTCTGCCTTATGACCCACAAATTCTTGGGTCATTTTATGTCTCCCTCAAGGCCATCCCACATTTCTTCATCAGTGAAGTAAATCATCCCACTTCTCATAGGACCTAGGACTTTAAGCAAGAAATCATAGTTTTTCTTCCTAAAAGACCATTGACCTTAATATGTGAACTAAGCCAAAGTTGGCCTCTGAACATGGGATTTTCATTTATTTGTCTTTAAATGTATCAAAATAGCAAATTGACCAAGGTTCTTGTTCCATTCTATTTTTATTAGATATATTTGCTGAGTTTTCCTGTCTCCATACTCTCTTAAAAGTTATCTTCCGGGTGTGGGGACCTGGGTGGCTCGGTCGGTTGGGCAACTCCCTTCAGCTCAGGTCATGATCCTGGAGTCCCAGGATCAAGTTCCGCAATGGGCTCCCAGCTCTGCGGGGAATCTGCTTCTCCCTCTGACCTTCTCCCCTTTCATGCTCTCTCTCTCACTCTCTCTCAAATAAATAAATAAAATCGCTTTAAAAAAAGTTATCCAGGTATTAATATACCTTTCTACAGTTTTCTCCACATATTTTTATGGGTTCTGTGTTTTAGGCAGTATTTTCAAGTTCATCTTTCTCAGTGTTTCTTATCAGTGGTTTCCCGATACCTGCTCTTATTCATCTTTGGTATCACACTTTTGTCACAAGAAATCCCAAACTGCTTGCTAAGATTGTGAAATCAGGGTCCAGGGTTTTTATTGTGAGTGCTTAGTGGCAGATAACCTGCTCTCTAAGTACTTCAATGGGAGACACTTAGTATTTCCATCCTCTCTAGACCTATCCCAGCATTTGACAGGTATGCATTGAGCTAAATTACTAAATACTTACGCAACTTGTAAAGAGATTAGGGGTAAACCATCAATATATTCTAATCCATAGACTTTAAAGTTAAGCTACCACCACTCTTCAGTTACTATGGACTTGTTTTAAGCAACCAATGATTGAACATACTTTATATGTTGGGCACTTTACATACATGAGCTATTTAATTTTATCGATAAAAATAAACATTATTTTATGGATGTGGAAACTGAGGTTCAAACAACTAGTATCATTTGCTGGATGTTAAAGAAATAATGAATGGCAAATAAGAGTTCCGATGTCATGTTTTTCAAACTCAATCACCTTTGCTACCTACCCCTGCACCATGGCTATCCTTACAAGGTAAAAATAGATCAATATAGTCAAAAGAGTGAATCCTTCTCTAAATTCAATTAAGGTGAAACTTTCTTAATCATGCTAGTTAATTTTATAATTTCAAAGATTACAAAAACAAGGTATTTGAGTAATTTCAGGCAATTGTAAAATTTGTAGACAAATAAATATTGTTAAGGTTTTGAATATATGTTAAACATCCAACAAACTCAACTTCAGCATGAAGTTTTGTTGTGATATTGATGAAAACAGTGCAGAAGGCCTCAGAAACTTCCATTGTTGTAATGTATCTCTTATCTTTTTTTTAAAACATTTTATTTATTTATTTGACAGGAAGAAATGCAGCGAGAGAGGGAATACAGGCAGGGGGAGTGAGAAAGGGAGAAGCATGCCTCCCCCCTGGGCAAGGAGCCAGACAAGGGCTGGATTCCAGAACTCCAGGATCATGACCTGAGCCAAAGGCAGCTGCTTAAGCAGGCGCCCCTGTATCTCCTATCTTAACTCCTCCCTTCACAGAGAAAAATTGAGTTTATACTATAGAGGTATGTGGGCACATCAAAAATTCTAAATGTATAATAGTTCGTTGGTTTGTTGGACTTCAAGCATGAATTTAAAAGTATTCAACTATATATATTCCAATTGAAAATTTAACTATGTCTCAGCTAGTTGTTGATTTTTTTCAGGTTGAAATAAAATCATGTTTTTTATGGACTTGTAAACATCATTTATTTAATTTATTTTTTAAATAATAATTTATTTTATTTTTTCAGTGTTCCAAGATTCATTGTTTATGTCCCACATCCAGTGCTCCATGAAATTCATTCAATACCCACCACCAGGCTCACCTATCACCCCAACGCCCTCCCTTCCAAAACCCTCAGTTCATTTCTCAGAGTCCACAGTCTCTCATGCTTCATCTCCCTCTCTGATTTACCCCAGTTCACATTTCCTTTCCTTCTCCCACTGTCTTCCATGTTACTCTTATTAGCTACTTGTTTAGATTTGAATTAAATATCTCCTGAAAAAGGCCTCATCCAGAGTGCTTGGTGTTGTATACTCATGAAATCACATTTTGGAATTTTGACATTTTGTAAATTAGAAGTGGGATTCCCAATTAAGATAATATAGCAAGCAAACATTAATGCATCACATTTTACTGGAGAATAAAGCCCTTTGTCGATTTATTATTATAGGTTAATGAAAATGTATAGAACATTTAGGTAAATACCTTCTTAACATTCAGGATAACATCAAGGGTATATAGTTCAGGAATTTTCTATCTTAATAAGTTGTAATATTTGCCTTTTCCCTCCCTCCCTTCCTTCCTTCCTTCCTTCCTTCCTTCCTTCCTTCCTTCCTTCCTTCCTTCCTTCCTTCTTTCCTTCCTTCTTTCCTCTTTCCTTCCTTCCTCCTTCCCTCCCTCTTTTCTTTCTTTTTTTCTTTCTTTCTTTCTTTCTTTCTTTCTTTCTTTCTTTCTTTCTTTCTTTCTTTCTTTCTTTCTTTTTTTCTTTCCTTTTTCCTCCTTATTGCCATTGACAAATGAACTTAATGTTCCATCCAAAGAGGTCCATAGTAGATGCAACTGAGACTATTTGAATGGAGTTATTCTGGAAAAGACATTCCCTTACAGGATTTTTGTGAAAAAAGAAAATATTTTAGTTGTAAACATAAGTTTTATTGGATTAGTATTTCAGTGGTGAATCACCATTTAACTCTCCATTCCTTGGGGAGTAGTAAGAATAATCTTTAATTATTGTTTAAACAAATATTTCTACTTCTCTATCATGGCATATATATTACAGCATATAAAATTTCACATAGGTTTTACTTCCATAAAATCGTCAGTGTCTGCCTCATTCAAATATTTAAAAAACTGGGTAGTGGTGGTAAACTCATCTTCAGAGTGACTGAAATGGATAAAAAAAACACTACCACCTCTGCCCTCCTTCATGACAGTATTTTCTTGTTTTTAGAACTCTTTTCACTTGGGTCTTTATTTTCAAAATTTCAAAATAAATTGTCCTACTATATTTCAAAAATCTAATATGCCATGGAATATAAGATATACTCTCATTTCATGACAATAAGAGACAAAAATGTTGCCAAATACATTTAGACAGACACACTGTCAATTATAAGTCATCTCCAAATTTTAGACATTAAAATATGAAAATCTTTGCATCCTAGAATTGATGAATGCTGTATTAATTTATATGAGGAATGCTATCCCCCAAATGGAAGCAAAATCCAAAGCACATTACTTTTACTTGGCTTGGTAGATCAAGCTTACTTTGAATCATTTTAATAAATAAGAGAGTGACAGAAGTAGGAGGCATCAAAACTTAACAACTAATTCATTTCTATGGATGAAGCTCTTCTGTGAATAGAAGGAAGAAGCAGAATGTAAGTTGCTGTCAGAAGTTTCAGTATATTTAGCATATTATTCTAACTTTGGAGAGATGTGTTTTGTACTATGGAAAAATGCAATGATGTGGATCTGGAAATCCTTATAGCAATGGAGCATTACTAATTACAATAAAATGCAAGGCAGTCTTGTAAGTGGAAAAAAATGAAATCCAAAGAAATAAATTGTTTTGCAAGCTGTACATCAGTTCCATGGATAGTATAGATAACACACATGAGACATTTCATTCCTGCATCAGCATGACAATGTTATCTTATTTACTCTAGTCAATAGCTATTGCCTCCCTGGAAACATATTTATAAGCATACCCAACCTCCTAGTGCATAAATTATTTCATGGAAGAAAATTAGAAACTTTTGAAACAACATAAAGTTTTTGAGGTCACCAAGGTGCCATTAGGAAAATTATTGCCTCACAGCCCTAAATGGTACCTAGTAGCCAGGAAGAGTTTAATGCACCTTTCAAAGTGCCTAATTTACTCCCAGGGAGTAACAAACTAGTGGACAGGTCCTGGATGATAAATTACACATTGAGATGCATTTTCCCAAGTGAAATGGGCTCAGTGTTGTCTGACTAAAATTAATGCTTCACATTTATTTCAAACATGTGAAGGCAAAGGTCTACAAATAGTTTCAGAAGTCTAAAGACCATTCCATCTACCTAAATGCAGTAAAGGGCAAGGTAAATTCAGTTATATAAAACAGGATTGCTGAAGATAAATTGACCAAAGCAATTGAATGAAAAGTATTCTATGTGTAATTAGGATGGGTCACTGATTGAAAAAAAAAAAAGGACAAAACATAATAAAATCATATCTGAAAGATAGCCATACTTTTTGTAATGCTTGGGTGTTCCAAAAAGATCTTCCCTGTAAGATTTTAACCTGTCCAGCCTTGTAGAATCTATACCTGCCAGGATCACAATCCAAGGTGGTATGTCTCCAGGCCATGAATACTGTTGTGTATATTTACTGAATAATGTCTATTGCAAAGAAATTGCAAAGCATTTTTGCATTTGAAAGCATTCCCTTTGTGAAGCTTTTATGATCTCAGAGAGATTGCATAAATGTCTGGTATCCTCCTTATTATTTTCCTCTGGGGGATGATGAAAGAATGTGGAGTTATTTCTGAATCCAAAAGCCCTGAACTCATAGGATCCTCAATTCCAAATAGCCTGAAGCAACTGGCCCCTTAAAAGCATACTGACTTTGTATCATCACATTCGTACTTTCACTAATGTCTGAATATTCACTCCATTTCGTATCGCATTTAAGACAATATGACCAACTGAGATGGTATTTAACTATAAAACCATTGAGAACAGATGCCATGGCAAAACAGATCATGTTGCTGTTTGCTGAAATATCATATTTTCCCTGTAATGTCTCACTCTGTAAGGGATTATGTATCTATCTCCATTCCGTTGAATTCAGAAACGGTCATGGGAGGACCTGAGGGTTTACCTCAGCACAAAAGTGTGATGTTTAGTGCATGCTTCACCATTTCTTTCTCTCTATCATGAGACCGTCACTATACAACACAGATGCTCCTCAACTTGCTGGGCCTCCTAGGTGACGTTGATGATGGGAGCGAGCCAGCCTTGACCAGGAGAGAACTATGGAATAAATGAGGGCTGATGTATATGGCTGTACATCAGTGAGTTTTGAGGGTGCTTTGTTAGCCCAGTATGATCTATCTGAGCTTTATTGGTAGGGCAAACAATGCCCGGCACTTTGCCACTCTTCAGTAAATATTTGTTGAATGAATCACTTTCTCAATTTTTGTAGCAAATCTTTGTTCACACCATCTAAACTCTGGATTTGAGATGTCACAACGACCTGTCAGTTACATAAGGGCCACAAAACACTACCTCCCTCTAGGCCTACCCCTGCAGCCTTATCCCCTCATGAATAGTCCTTCGAAATGTCTTCCTTAAACATTCTGGGAGCATTTCTCTGGGCTTTATCTTCTGCTTCCTTCCATCCAGCTTTGTTGGGATCATGTCTCCTTTGCTGTCAGTGGCCAAGAGGCATATGTGTCATGAGCCATCACTTCAAGTCACCCTGGTTGATCTCAGACAATGACAGCATCAAAGATGAACCTGTTGACTAACGTTGAGGATACCAGAGTCACCACCTGCCATGCAGGACCCTTTGCCCTTGTTCATTTTTCTTCTCATGAGCTGAAACTTTTTAAGAAATGATTTTTTTTGTTTTCATTTTTTGTTTATTCTCTTCCTTGGAGTCTGTTACGAGTTCCTAGGAAGTGAGCAAGGAGATAAGCAGAATGACAGGCATCAGGCCTTACTCAGAATCTTACCTTCCTCCAATCCTGGCTCATTGTCTTTGTATAAAAATAGCTAAAACCCATGCTGTCTTATTTAGAAAACTGTCTATTAAACTTCTCAACTATATTTCAAGTCCTTTTAAATTTTTTAAAGATTTTATTTACTTATTTGACACAGAGAGAGAGAGAGAGAGAGATCACAAGTAGGCAGAGAGGTGGGCAGAGAGAGAGGAGGAAGCAGGCTCCCCGCTGAGCAGAAAGCCCCATGTGGGCCTCGATCCCAGGACCCTGAGATCATGACCTGAGCCGAAGGCAGAGGCTTTAACCCAGTGAGCCAGCCTGGCGCCCACAAGTTTTTTTAATTTTTTTAACCAAGGAGTTTCCTTGTGCACTCACATTTACAGAGTCCCAGTGGCCTCATTTCACTAATTTTCTATGCATGCCCAGTGGACGTTCATTTCCACAGAGGTATGACCTAGTGTTGGCTCTTCTGTTTTTGACAAAAATTAAGATGATGCTGAATACTTCAGACATCACCACATCATTATTCTACGGCACGATGTTTGAATGAACATCAGTGCATTCATTATATTATTCAGATTCTATGAGATATTTGGAAACAATAAAACTGCATTTATTTTAAAATAGAGCATATTTAAAATATTTCAACTAGTATGTATTCGCAATCCTTTTTAAAAATTGAATGCAAAATATTTTTCTCCAGTAGAACAATAGGACAGCCTTGTCAGTTTGTGTAGGCTACCATGTTAGAATGCGTAGAACAAATCTGAGCTCAAACTAGAATATAGCTTTGGTAATACAAAAATCCTATAGGAAGTACATGGCTAATCAGTTTTGATCTAAACATCAGTGACATACTATGCTGCAATTAACATGACCACTTCTCCTTATAATGAACATGGAACACATGGGGAAAATTTGTAATATTATTCTGTATGAATGATTAGGATGTAAAATTATATATGTATTATATTTACAACCACTAAAAGTACCTGTACATCTGCATATACACAAATTTAGAATGAAATAAACCTTAATCATAACTGTTTTGTTACATTTGTGAGGTTTGGGGGCTATCAGAAATTATTTTCTAAAAACATTTGCTATTTTTTACCTAAAACTGAAAACAAAACAAAAACAAAAACATGAGAATAGAACTTAATATTTTAAAAACTGGTCTTGGGGCGGCTAGGTGGCTCAGTTTGTTGGGCGACTGCCTTCGGCTCAGGTCATGATCCTGGATGGAGCCCTGTATCAGGCTCCCTGCTCAGCGGGAAGTCTGTTTCTCCCTCTCTCACTCTCCCTGCTTGTGTTCCTCTCCAGCTGTGTTTCTCTGTGTCAAATAAATAAAATCTTTAAAAAAAATTTAAAAATAAAAATAAATAAATAAAAACTGGTTTTGACAAATTTAGTAATTATACACGATGATGCATTTAATTTCTGAAATTACTTTCTTAGGCATATTTTTAAATAATCTAATTGTTGACTACATCTCATTTCTTCCAACCATATTGTCCCCTGTCCTTCTGTCATGAAATTCAGGAGTGAAGTAAGGTGAGTGGAATGGTTTAAAGAAATAAGATAAGCAGAGATCTTATCATAGCTCCTTTGGGAATACATCAGGTAATAAAACTCTACCGAGTTGTTTTTACTGGAAAATATTCAAATACCAGCTTTTGACTTAGAGCTCCACTGGCCAAAAGTTGGCAAGGCAAGCTTCTGTGTAATGTCTGTGGATAAAAGTCCCTGAACTGAGTTGGGAAACTGCCAGGCTCCGTTCGAATTTTATCAGGAACACTTTAACGATCTAGTAACAAAGGTCAAAGGTCCCACTTAGGTTCTCTTAATTCTGCCCAAGGTAGTTCATAAATACAAAGACCAAGTTCAAAGTTAAAGACTTTTGTAGGCAGGAGGGCTATGTGTGCAGCTATTCTTCCTTCTATACCCCAGGCAGGCATGAATAATCGATCTAGCACTTAAGGATATTCCCACATTGAATTTCAAATTCTTCTCAGGATGCTCCATAGGGGACCCATGAAATGATAAGGCAATTCATAGAATCTGAACATGAAATGAAATTCTTTGACATTGCATACTTAATCCACTGATTTTGCACCCTGATAGGTATAGGACACATGGTCCCACGACAAAAGTTAACATTTCCATTTGGCAGATGCAGAAACTGAGTCTCAGGGAGACAAAGCAATTGCAAAAGCTTACAGTACTCACTGGCTACGAATGCCTAATTGCAATGCTTGAACCCTGGACAAGTATATTAGTATATTTTGCACTACTGCCAAGCTGTAAAGTACTGTTATTCTTTCTCTGAAGAAATTAATGGGTGATGTTAAAAGAATCCTTCTCAGGTCAATGGCAGTCACTCATCTCTCTGTGAACCAGAAGAAACAGACTCATAAATAATAAACTATTATTCATAGCAGCCACCTGGCACCTAAATATTAATAGCGTGCATGTGAAATATTTTTGCATAACCGTACTACAGGCATTAAATAAATGTCAGGATTTGAAAAATTACCACTTTGGGTCACTGCTGGCCACTAAATTCTATGGTCTGGCTATTACAACAGTGATTTTTAGACATTCCACTGTCCAGGGCTTTTCTTTCCAGGAAAAATAGTATCTTCCTGGACAATAAAGTGAAAAGTTTGGACCTAAAATTTGCAAACTTCATTACTATTTATGAAGTCTGAGCCATAGTGTCTCTTAACAATTTTCACTCCCTTCCCTCAACTGAAGTTTTGCAATTTCTCAGCAACCTGGGCGACCCAATCTGGACTATTCTCCATAGTACAGAGCAGAGTCAGGTCCTCTGCTTGGATGGAGGACTAGACTTTTATCATCAATGATTCAAATATTCGTTCCTTTTTCCAGGTCCTTCTGGGAAAACTGACTTCCCAAAAGGGAAGTTTTCCTGATTGGGAAAGTTTTTCAGCTTTTCTCCTAGATAAATCATACTGGGAATTACTTTTGTTGAATTGCTTTCAATTTGTTTTCTATTTAGTTCTTGTTTCATTCCCCCTAGGTCTCATACATCTTTTTTGTAGAGTAAATTCTATTCTGTTTTCAAAATAAATAAATGATTGATGAAAGAAATATCAGGAGGAAGGGTGGAATGAAAAATAATCCAGATAATCTTACTGAAGAACTAAATCTTTCTCCACATCTCTACCCCCACACCAGCATATTAGCTGACTTCTCTAGAAACAAAGATAATGAATACAATTCTCTTTCCTGTTAATTTTAAGCAAGATGCAGAAAATTCTGTCTACACACCCCTGGACCTTGGCCGATTCCCAGAGCTCTAGATTTATTTCCAAAACTGTGTGCTGCTTTGCGGGTACAATTTCTGCTTGTCTGAGTTTATAACCTCTAGTAGCATTTTTTATTCTTTCTTTTCCAAACAGAGCCATGGGGGTGGGAAGGAAATTCTCTGGAACGTGACAAAGCTAGCATAAGGGGAAATGTGTAAGTTTATGCCAGCAGCCGAGCAGAATTCACAATGGCAAGGAGAGTTAACCGTACTATTTGTGGTTTCTGGTATGTACTCAGGGTTCTCAATAATTGGTGTCCATGGTGTAACCAAAACCATATGATAATTGGCCTTATTCTAATAGGAGATGTACTGATTTAAATAGCATTGTGTCTAATAGCCTGACTTCCTAGACAACGTTTTGAGCTCTTCCATTTTTTAGGACTAGAAAAATAAGACCAGTTCCTGAAAAATATGAAAAATCATGTTTACAATTGACTGTAATATATTTTATTTCCTACAAATAGTAGTTGTCCTTTAGTTATTTGTTAGGGTAATATATATATTTTCTGTGAGGAAGGAAGAAAACAAAGGTCACCCTTGATCTAATTGCTAAGATATAACCACTGCAAACATTTTGGTTATTTTCTTCTAGTAGTTCCCTGCACGTTTAGTTATATACCAATAATGACATAATTGGGAGAATACAGCACATTCTATTGGTTCCATCCTTTCTCACTTACACTATAATACGATTCTCCCCATATCCAATGTGAAGTCAAGAATACTGGATATCTTGGGGACACCTGGGTGGCTCAGTTGGTTAAGTGACTGTTTTCGGCTCAGGTCATGATCCTGGAGACCAGGGATCGAGCCCCACATCGGGCTCCCTGCTCGGCGGGAAGCCTGCTTCTCCCTCTCTCACTCCCCTTGCTTGTGTTCCCTCTCTCGCTGTGTTTCTCTCTGTCAAATAAATAAACAAAATCTTAAAAAAAAAAAGAATAATGGATATCTTTGAGGTCAAAGGAGAAGGTAGTGTTTAAGACGGGCATGAAGTAGTTTCCAAGGTAATGTAGATCAGTTATTTCTTGACTTGGATGGTGGTCTTATGTGTAATTTTTCGGGTAACTAACTCATCAAGGTGCACACTTACAACTGGTATATTTTTCTGTGCTGTATGTTATACTTCAATAAAAAGTTTATTTAATACCAAGTTACAAATTGATCAGAAAATGATTCATTTTTTAAAAATATATTTTATTTATTTGATAGAGAGAAACATAGCCAGAGAGGGAACACAAGCAGGGGGAGTGAGAGAGTGGAAAGCAGGATTCCTGCTGAGCAGGGAGCCTGATGTGGGGCTCGATCTCCGGTCTCCAGGATCACGACCTGAGCTGAAGGCAGAGGCTTAACCAACTGAGCCACCCAGGCGCTCCCAGGAAATGATTCATAATGACTGAAGAACTTTTTTGTTAGAGGGATCTGCTGTGATTGATTAGGTCATTCTCCCATTGTTAGATATTTAGTTTATCACTTTTTAATATTAAAAATATATGAAGATATTTATACTTAAATATACTTAAATATTCATTTGTACCACATTCACAGTTTGAGAACTTTCCTGAGGAGAAATTACACCATAATGGGGAGAGGGGTTAATGTAAGTAAATTTTCTACAATTGCATTTACTGATGACACAAACATGGTAGAATCCTTGAATTCTTAGCACTACCAGCTGGAACAGAAGATGTGACTTAAATCTTGAGTTGAGTTCCCATGTGGAACTTGGGCAGAAGGTGGGATATTCTTCATTCCAATCAAGGTGAACAATCATCTGTTCAATTCAAGTGAGCAAACCATTTCCTTGAGCACTAAATCCATGTCAGGACTCTTCTAGACTGGAGGGTACAGAGATAACAAAGGGATAGCCCTGTTCTTGATTATAATTAAGAGCTGACCCTCAGAGGAAAGACTCTCAGACTAGTGTGGCTATGAATGTTCTCCATTATTTCACAGTTCCCTCATCTGTAAACTGGAATGGTAATACTTACTTCAGTTGTTTGTGGTAAGGATTAAATGAAATAGCTTTACAAAGTGCTAGCCAGGGGTGCCATTCCAAATATTTAACAATCCATATATATCAGCATCAACTACTCAGAGCAAAATGCTTGTTCTGGTGATAAAGATGTGTTTGGGCCAAATATTTTGTCTACCAGCCTAGAGTAAGTGTTAGCAATTATTAGTTTTTTGGTGTTTTATTCCTTTGGATTTCATCAGATAAACAAAAATTTCCCTTAAACTCATATTTGGTGTTTGAATGAAGTTATTTTACTTATAAGTATTTGGAAAAAGCCACTCCAGAAGTGTGATTCGTGTTCATATATTTTTCCTTTAGTTTTTATTGAACAATAACCATGGGAGCGCTTCACTTACTCTAACCATTATTTCCTCTGTATTCAACTTATATTTCTACTGCTGATAGTCATAGCAGCTGGTTGGGAGAAAAAAGACAATGTATATTTATTCTTAAAATTGACAATGAATATAGGACTATGTGGGAGGTGGAGATGGGCTGTGGGGCCTAGTATAAACATAGTAAATGAAAAATTAAAAGACCCAAAATGCAATATTCTGGGAGCATGTTTCCACTTTTTGAGTACTGTGAAACTGCTTCAAAATTGTACCAAATTTGCTAAAGTCGAAGACATAGACTATTAACAAGAACTACAACCATAAAAAATGCTCAACAATTACTTTAGATTCATTTTTTTAGGTAACTATAGTCAAATGATACAGTTGAACAGGAGCATCTTAAAATATGTTAACATTTGTGACCGGATTTGGGAAGAAAAATACATTACAGGAATAATCTATTGGAATTGTTCGAATCTTATGCCATCTTTGAGTTCCAATAAGAATTTCTATTTGGATACATAGGTAGTATAGACTCAAGAATAGAATATTGGTTGGTGTCATTACTGTAATCAGAGATTCATGTTTTCTGTAGGATGATTTCAAAGAATGACATTTAAATACCCGTGACCATTGCCAAACTGTGGGAAGAGCCAAGGTGCCCATCAACAGATGAATGGATAAAGAAGATGTGGTCCATATATACAATGGAATACTACGCCTCCATCAGAAAGGGTGAATATCCAACTTTTGTAGCAACATGGACTGGACTGGAAGAGATTATGCTGAGTGAAATAAGCCAAGAAGAGAAAGTCAAGTATCACATGGTTTCACTTACTTGTGGTGCATAAGGAAGGGGTAATATAGAGGACAGTAGGAGAAGGAAAGGAAATGGGAAGTAGGGTAATCCAGGGAGAGAACAAAATGTTGAGAGACTTAGGACTCAGAAACAAACTGAAGGTCTTGGAGGGAAGGGGGTGTGAGGATGGGAGAGCCTGGTGATGGGTACTGAGGGCACGTATTGCATGGAACACTGGGTGTAGGACACAAACAATGAATCTTGGAACACTGAAAAAAAAATAAAGAAAAAGAAAAGAAAGGACTCAATTCCAGCAAAAGAAAAATACCTATGACTGTAATATGGCTTTTACTGTACCCAACACATTGCTTTGTCCCTATTAAGTGCTTAATATTCATTGTGGGAGCAAATCTTGGCAGAATCCATGTTTCTTGGGCATCAGAAGGAATGTAAGTCTTTGGAAAGAATACATATTTTGTTATCAGAAGGACATGGGTTGAAAATCCAACTTCATCAGTTACTAGCTATGTGACCTTGCACTAACCATTTAGATGCTGAAAAACCTCAGATTTCCTATCTGTAAAAAATGAAGAAAATGACACATTTGCAGAATTGCTATAAAATTTAGAAGTAATGCATATAGAGTGACTGACTGACTAGAATCATAAGTAATAATAACTAATATCATAACTAATAATATATAGGTAATGTTATTTACTGCTATTATAAATAATATAAGAGTTTGGGGATCCAAAAAAGAAAGTCTAGGAATCATGGAAATGTGGGGAGCACTAAAATAAACACCTCCCTTTGTGGTTTCCTCAACATCAATATCAATGAAGAAATTCACCAGTTGTGATTTAACAGAAGTAAAATTAGGAAAATATCCCCAAAGAAACATGTGTGTAATGAAGTCTTGTTTTCCTCCTGAAGCTTTAGTCAAGTAAAGCTGATTTTCACAATAACCCACTTTCAAAGTATAAATGGAGGTGCTTTGATCTTGGTAGGAGGCATCCTCTGTGAGTTCTTGGACAATAGGCAGGTAAATACCTAAGCAACAGCAGCCCCAGGAATCCAAATAATTCACATTTCATCTATCTTCTCATGAAACTTCACTGGATCAAACACTTTAGACAATCCCGCCCTCTTTTTTAAACCTTGATCCAGCCAAATTATCTAGAGGCAAAAGAATGCTTTAGTTTGTCAATATAAAGTCTAAGGCTGGAAGTGAGGCAGAGTAGAAAAATAATCACATTCTCTTCAGGAGGGCTTTAGTTTTATCCTTTTTAATCTCTCACGATTGGATTAAAAACTACTCAGCAATGCCCTCAACATTTTCTGCTTTTGTCCTCCAGTTTCCAGGCCCAGAGCTCTCCCTGCATTGGCTCTGCTTTGCTCTTCATTCTCCTGCCAGTCTTTATACCCAGAGGCACTGGTGGCACCAGCTGTTGCTCAGCCTTTTCTTCTTCCCAGGGGAGTCAAAGCCCAAGTGGGGAACCCCTGGGAGAAGAAGGAAAGTGAAGCTCTAACTGACCTTAGAATAGGATATCTTCAGAGAGGTGGGCAAGGGGCAGGATTGGGATAATGGTATATAAGAGCTGCATGACCACATGCTCATCTACAAATACGGGTGGGTCTATGTGGGATCATGTGTGTGCATATACTATCAAATGCAGCCTCAGATGACTTCAATTGCTGAAATGTTATATAATTATTTATTGCGATCAGGTCAAACTGTTTAAATCATACTTTCCTTGGTCAGCAACATCAGTAAAATACCACCTTCTTGTTATTCTTAAAATACCAAGAAGAGTCAACTGACTCACCAACTGCCTGGATATGTGCTAAGCATGTTACATTTGTTATTATAATGGCTCCTCTCACTCACCCTCTAAGGGAGGTACTATTCTTATCAACATCTTACAGAAAAGACAAATTTAAGGAGCTTAAGTAACCTATACAGTCACAGGGGTAGTAAGTGATAGAGTCCAGATTTCAACCCAGAGAGCCTGATCCCGGAGCCTGAGTTCCAAAGCATTCCATTGTTGTCCTCTTAGCCATATCTACCCAGCCCTATTAAAGGGAAGGAGGTATGTGGACTGATGAGATGCACACGTCCCGTTGATGGCAGGTCTGAGTTGTACTTGAGTGCTTGCCATCAGCAAAATTTCCTTTGCACAAAGTTTGGGACATAGTAATAAATTCATACTTCACTAGCTGCACTTTCTGCTTTCTGTTCTCTGTACATCATTCTAGCTCATCCTAAACATGGCCACTGATTGATCGTATTACATCTTGCTTAAAAAACTGGCAGATAGTGGAACACTCACACTGAGAATTGAGTAATGTATAGAATTGTTGAATCAGTATGATATACATCTGAAACTAATATAACATTGTATGTTAATTATACTTCAGTTTTAAAAAATAAAATGGTAGTAACCTGAGAGTCTCAGTTGGTTAAGCGGCTGCCTTCTGCTCGGGTCACAATCCCAGGGTTCTGGGAGCTGAGCCCCTTATCGGGCTCCCTGCTTAGCTGGGAGTCTGCTTCTCCTTCTGCCCCTCTACTCTCCCACTTGAGTACATGTATCCTTTCTCTCTCACTCTCTTTCTCTCAAACAATTAAATAAAAATAAATAAAAAATAAATAAAATGGAAATCTCTTCAGAAAAAATGCAAAACAATAAGTTTCTCCATCATTAAATTCTTCTGTAAGATATCTTTGTATGTTACAGATATTGAGTGAAATTTTAGTTTTTTGGGGGTAAAACAATAAGTTTCTCCATCATTAAATTCTTCTGTAAGATATCTTTGTATGTTACAGATATTGAGTGAAATTTTAGTTTTTTGGGGGTTCCCCCCAAAAGGGATATGATAGTAAGCCTTATACATTAAGATTTTGCATACTGATACATTTATTTGTATTTTTAAAAATTGAATCAATAAAAAGTATATCAATAATATGAGCTTTTGGTGATGTTGGGTATTCCTTTTCATCTGAAATCTGTGATATTTGCACAAAATCATTCTTGAATCCTTACTTTATCAGTTTTCTTCCTATCAATGGACTAGAAATTTAAAATGTCAGCTATAATTGAAATTATGATTCCTACTTCTCATTGATATGGCCTTTTAAAATACAGCTTAATGTCTTGTTCTAATCTTACAAGATGACCATCATTTTTTCTTGAAAGTTGATTGTCTTGAGCTTATATAGGGCCTGTACTGTAATTGAGTGCTTGTCAACTTAAAGTCAAGGAGACTGACGGTGTGTCACCCCTTGTACACTGAGGGTAGAAAGAACGTCTTGCTACAGGTTGGTTGCTAATTCTGGAAAGCTAAGGATGAAACTTAAGCATTTCATTTTATATAAAAATTAGGAACATAGAGCACCAACATGTTAAATTCTTTGTTTATCTCAGATGACTATCTGAGCCAATGGTATTGCTCATATTCAATTCCTTGAAAATTTGTTCATGTAAATCTATAGTTACATGCAATATTAATGGAATCAGGTAGCTATTGTGATTGTCTCAAATGTGCACATACATTATTTTCCCCAAAACAGTATTATAGATATGGAATTTTTGTTAACTGGCATGAAAATACAACACTTTTTTTTTGCACCGTGTTTAACTCTTTATGGTAGAATTTATGTATGTTGTATACATTTTCTGAAGTAACTATAGGTAATTTTTCATGTTCTTGATGTAGCAGCGTTTGAGAGAGGGTCTTTTCTATATTTCTAATATATTAAAGACAATGTATATATCGGTCCAATTTGTATAGAACAAAGCAAATTGAATTGTCTTTTATTACCAGTTTAGCATATTTATTAAAAAAAATTTAAAGCAAATACCAGAACTCCCTTTGTTCTTCAACACTGCTTCTCTCTCCCCCAGACCTGTACAAGCTGAGCATCAAAGTTCCATGCAGCCATTTACAGCTCATTAGGCGTCCATCTGTCCTTCTAGCTCCTTTCCCCACTACTTCTGTCTGTAAGTGCTGCCCCCCAATCAAACTGGATTCTTTACTTTTTTCTAGAATGGTCCTTGTATTCCTTCTCGTGCTGCATCTGTTGATGGTTTGTCCATTTATCTCACCTAAATGATTCCTTTCCATTCTTTGGAATTCTGTTCAAATCCCCTCCTGAAGCAATCAAGACTTTTTTTCTGAAAAGTCAGACTTGCAGTAACAGATTGTAGAAGGGTGGTTACTAGAAGAAGGGGTTGCAGGGGGAGATTGATCAAAGGATCCAAACTTTCAGTTATAAAATAAGTAAGTTCTGGAGACCTGATGTACAGTTAAGAATAATGTATTGGACACTTGAAATTTGCTAAGAGAGCCAATCCCAAGTGTTCACGCTACTCACACACCATGGTAACTGTGGGAGGTGATGGTTACGTGAATTAGTTTGACTGTGGTAATCATTTTACAATGTAACCATAGTATATCGAAACGGCACACCCTATTCTTTAAATATATGCCATTTTTATTTGTCAAAAATAAGAATGTAAATAAAAAAACACACTTTCCTTTCTATTTAATATAGACAAAATCAAATAGTTGAGACTTATTGCTTATGTTTTTCACCGGACAATTAAATATATACAATTGATCCTTGAATAAATCCCCCCCGCACACACACACCCGCACAGTAAAAAATCCATGTATAACTTGGCTCCTCCCGTATTTAACATCTAGTAGCCTACTATTGACCAGACAACTTACCGGTAACATAAATAACTGATTAACATAGATAAAGTAAGCTAGAAAAAAGAAAACTGTGATAAGAAAATCATAAGGAGAGTTAGTGGCTCAGTACATTACGTGTCTGATTTTGACTCAGGTCATGATCTCAGGGTCCTGGGATTGAGCCCCGCTTTGGGATCCTCACTCAGCAGGGAGTCAGCTGGGGAGTCTCTTCCTTTCCCTCTGCCCTTCCCCCTGCTCATGTTAGTTATCGTTCTCTCAAAATAAATAAACCTTAAAAAAATCATAAAGAAGAGAAATATATCTACAGTACAGCTGATACTTGAACAACACACATTTGAACTTCATGGGTCCACTTGTCCACAAATTTTTAAAATAAATATATTGGAAAACTTTTTGGAGATTTATAGCAATCTGGAAAAACTCACAGATGAACCACATAACCTAGAAATATCCAAAAATTTGAGAAGTTAGGTATGTCACGTGTACATAAAATATATGACAATACTAATCTATTTTACCATTTGCTACCATGAAATATACGTAAGTCTATTATATAAAGTTAAAATTGATCAAAACTTAGACAAACATTTACAGATGATACACAGCACACCATTCGCAGCCAAGAGAAAGGTAAACAAACATAAAGATGAAGGATTAAATCATAACTGCATAAAATTAAGTGTCATACACACTGTACTACTTATAAAAATTCCATCGTCATCTCCCATTGCTGCTGCGGTGAGCTCAGGGGTTGCGAGCATCACTTAAAATGCCATGTGATGCTAATCATCTCTGAATAAGCCGTTTATCTCTCTAGTAGATTGTGCATCCCAGTAAAAAGTGATCTCTTGTGGTTTGTGCGAATCTTTCATCATGTTTAGTGTGGCACTGCTCACCTCGGGTAACACCACAAAACCCATACAGAGTGCCACCAGTGAAGCTGGAAGTTCTCCCAAGAAGCAGAGAAAAGTCATGACATGACAAGGAAACGCTGAACTGCTTGATTTATAGCACAGATGGAGGTCTGCGTCTGTGGCGGCCCACTATTTCAAGATAACTGAATCTGGTGCAAGAACCACGGGGGGTAGGGGGAGAAAAGTCATGACACTGTTGCTGCAGCTATGTGAGCAGGAGTAAAAACTTTGCACGTTTTGTGAAATTACCCTTTTATCTCATATGGAAAATGCAGCTTTGGCAACAAGCATTTGGCAAGTCCTGGGATCGAGTTCTGCATCAGGCTCCCGGCTCAGAAGGGAGCCTCCTTTTCCCTCTGCATGCTGCTCCCCCTGCTATGCTCTTTCTTTCTCTGTCAAATAAATAAATCCTTAAAAAAACAGAAAGAAAATGTAGCTTTGTGTGGTCATAGGATTGCTATGAGAAAGGCATACCTACAGACTTTGGTAGGATTCTAGAAAAAGCAGTCACGTGACAACTTAAAGCAAAAAGAAGGTGAAAGATATAAAACTGGAAAAATTAATGCCAGCAATGGATGGTTTGATAATTGTAGAAAGAGGTTTGGGTTTAAAATTGTACAGATAACAGAGGAAGCTGCTTCTGACAAGCAAGAGGGGGCAGGTAGGTTCCCACCTACCACTAAGAACCACTAAAAAAAATCATTGAGGAGAAAGGATATCTGCCTGAAGAGGTTTTCAATGCAGACAAAAGTGCTCTGTCCTGGAAAAAAAAATGTCACAAAGGACATTTGTTAGTAAGGGAGAGAAGCAAGTTGAGGATTTAAGACAGGAAGGGATAGGCTAACTCTACCGACTCTTTCCTGCAAATGCAGTCAGGTTTATGATCAGCTCGCCCTTGTCTGTACAGCTACTAATCCCTGAGTCTTGGAGGGAAAAGACAAACTCTAGCCGCCCATCTTGTGGTCATGGGACAAGAAGACCTAGACGACAAGAACCTGTTTTTCTGGATTGGTTCTACTGATGCTTTGTCACAAAATACAGGAAGGGCCTTTCCAGTAAGGGCTGCCTGTTAAAGTTCTTTCGATATTGGACCATTCTCCCAGTCACCCCATGGGTTCGACACCAAAGGTACGGAGTGGTCTGCTTATCCCCAAACGCAAGGCCTCTAACTCAGCCTTGAGATCAGGGGGCCATAGACCGTAAGGCCCACTGCATGTGATACTCTATGGAAAGGCTGTCAATAGTGTAGAAGAAAACCCTGAGAGAGAGAGAGAACATTATGAGAGTTTAGAAGGACTACACCATTGAAGAAGCCATCATTGTCACAGAAAAAGCCGTGAAAGCCATCAAGGCTAAAATAATCAATTCTTGCTGGAGAAACCATGTGCAGATGTTGTACATGACCTCACAGGATGATGGCAAAGCCAGCCAAGGAAACCATGACAGGGATTATGTATATGGCAAAAAAGGTGGGAGGTGAAGAGTTGCACAACATGAATGATGGAGAAACTCAACAGCTAATAGACACCATACTAGAGGAATTAACAGATGATAACTTGACGAAGATGAGCACTTCTGAACCAGAGCCAGGCAACGAGGAAGGAGATGCAGAAGAAGCCATGCCAGAAAACAAGCTGACATTAGACAATCTGGTGGCAGGATTCAGATTATGCAGGCCTGCTTCTGTCTTCTTTTATGACACAGACCCCTCGATGATGTGGACACCGGAACTAAAGCAAATGGTGGGAGAAGGATGGGTTCCATATAGAAACATTTAAAAAAAAGATTTTATTTATTTATTTGACAGAGAGAGAGATCACAAATAGGCAGAGAGGCAGGCAGAGAGAGAGGAGGAAGCAGGCTCCCTGCTGAGCAGAGAGCCCTATGTGGGACTCGATCCCAGGACCCTGAGATATAGAAACATTTTTAAAGAAATGAAAAAGCAAAAAAATCAGACAGAAATCACAACGCATTTCTGTGAAGTTCCACAAGGGTACCTGCCCCCCTTTTGCCTCCTCCACATTTTCCACCTCCGCCCCCAATGAGACCGCTAGACCTCCCCCTCTGCTGCTGCTTCTTCAGCCTACTCAGCTTAGAGGTGATGAGGATGAAGACCTTTATGATGATCCACTTTCACTGAATGAAGAGTAAATCGTCCTCATGCCGTACACTTGATAGACTTCTCTTTCGTGCATATGCATGTCTTCATGTGAACATCTAATAACGATAGGCTAGAACTGTGAAACAATTTGCGTCTTTGTCACCTAAGTACTTATCATGCAAATATTGAGGGGGGTACTTGTGTGGGAATGGATAGCTTGTTCTTCACAGACAGAAGCTGAGTGCTATTTAATAAAAAATTGATAATGTGTTAGTTTTCTTACTGTCTTATAATTTACATTCAAAGAATTACATTACCTTACAATATGCCTCTCTCTCATTAGAAAGACTGCGTTTCAGCCTCTCCTTACAGATAAGTGGTTTTTTAAAAAAAGGAATGAAGTTTCCAACACTGTATTATAAATACGACTCCAACACTGAAAGACATAAAAATTTCATCATGATTCGTTCATTACTGTATCAGCTAGGCTACCGTTGCTACCGTTAAGCGATCATATTGATTACACTAGACTACACTAAAGCCATCAAATTGCTGCTTTTTTTGCTAGCAACACATGAATCATTACACCTGTAAATAAATAGGAATTTTTTTTTACATTATCTTTTCATTCTTGATCTCTAGTCTTAGTTATATATGTAACATCTACAGTGTTTTGTGTAATACAAGACAATATTGATGTAGTTATCGACAGATGATTCATCTTGTAAACAGAATATATAAACTCACGGCAGAGGACTGTAGACATATTTTCTCCTTTTGATTTCCTTAACATTTGTTTCTCTAGCTTACTGTATTGTGAAATACAGTATATAATACATATAACATACAAAAGATGTGTTAATTGATTTATGCTATTGGCAAAGCTTCTGGTTAACAGTTGGTGACTTAGTAGTTAAGATTTGGGGGGGTCTCAAAAGTTACATTTATATTTTTGACTACACATGGGTCACTACCCTTAACTGGAATATATTGTTCAAGAGTCAACTGTAGTGCACTGTGTTTATTAAAAATAATCCACAGAGAAGTGGACCTTGTAGTTTAAACTCATGTTGCTGAACGATCAACTGTACAGTTTCATAGGAGGTAGGGAGAAGTTAGCTAAAAAGTCAAATAGCAAAACAAAACAAAAAAACAACAAAAAACCCAGGCCATTCTGCCTCTCTCTCTAGCCCTTAAAACCATCAATAACAAATCTCTTTCATACTCTTCACCCAACCAGGGTACCTCACAACCTTCTCAAAACAGGGAAGGAGTGCAGTGGTAAGATCAGAATCTGGAGACTGGTTCTGCTTCTGGTTGAATCCCTTGATAGCCATGTCAATAGAAGATTCTATTTGAAATGAGATAATGCAGATAAGGAAAATATTAAACTTAGGTATTATAAATATGCATACAATGCTGTCTCAAATTATTATTTCAATCTTCTATGGAGATAGAACCAGTGGTGTGTTAGTTTCACAACCTGTCCTCCAGGAAGAAGACAAGTTGTGACTCATAGCATTTGTGGATTTCCTTGATGCAAATATTCCCACCTGGCAAATTCCAAACTATTAATGGGACGTCACTAAGCACAGACTTTAGAAGAGATGCATGGTAATACATCGTTATCTAATATTATCACCATACAGATACAGGGGGGCGTAAAGAACCTTGAAGAACATAGATAACAGTATAAGAAAGTAATGGATTGTGAACATTTATGATTTTTTGAGTTTTTTTGTTTTTTATTTTAAATATAAATTTAATTTGATGTTTATTACTGAATAATGGTTGTCTTTAACAATTGGCCCACGCATTAGTGAGACTTTAACAATCGGCTTTCATGAGCAGGTACTATTTGTCTGGGATACATCATTGGTAGCATCCATATTTTCTTCTCCAAATACGTTAGCGCAAGTGCTGTGTTTGATTAGTCTGTTCTAGTGTTTGCATGTCATAAAATTTCATTACTGTTTTATTTATGAACTGTGAGGTACTTAAAACGAAAAGACTGATTGCTTGAGCTATTTAAACTGTATATTTAGTCAAAAACCATTTATTGACTGCACACGATGTGCCAGATAGTCTGTGAAGCTAAGATAGAAGGAAAAAAATCTCATGGGTTAATATTAATCATCAAATCCTTGAAGGCAAATGATCAGAAAGATCTCGTCTTTTTTTTTTTTTTGGTCAGTACCTTTTAGATCTTTTGCCCACGCTTGTAACTCATCAGAGGAATGGCAGGTTCTGCGGAGGCAAAAGCTGTTCTTATCCCCAGGTTATAAGCGAGAAAACTGAGGTTTTGAAATATTAGTTGTCTTGTTCAGGATCATTTCATGAGTAAAGATTAGAGCTGGAAAAACTTTTATTTTTTTTCCCAATAAACCACTTTCTGCCTTCCTCTTTCACGTAACACATGAATGTGTTGGTACAATTTTTTAAGTATGGCAGGCTGGGGAATCTTTCTTAAACCAGGGAGGAGAGGTTTATATGGAAATCTGGCTTTCAAATAAAAGTTGCCTTGACAGTTTTTATTGGACTGCCTCCTCATTAACACATAATAGAAGGATGAATAGTGATGTCTTGAAATGTGAGGGCGAGTAACCACAGGATTTGAAATTCTTTTAAAGGGGTAGGTTACAACCTGCAGTTGGGTATGCAAACTTTGAACCAAATAGAAAGTCAACCCTAACGAGATTTTCTTCTTTTTTTTTCTTCCTTTTTTCTTTTTATTTTATGTAAACATTTATATTACTGAAGCAAACCATAATTACATTTGCTTCTGGATGTAGGAATCATACTACCACACATATAGCACAAAGTGTAAGGAAAATATTTCCTCTGGGATTTCAGGCTCAAGTTTAGAAATAGAATTACCAGTCCATTATCATAAAGGCAGAGCAGATGATGTTCAGAGTTTTGACTCCAGAAAGCCAGATTCATTTTTCAAGAGCTTGACAGAAAAAGAAGCATGAGATGTTTGTGAACAAAAGAGAAGGGAAAGAAAATAGGGTCTTTTTAATAGTCCATCATTCAGAAATGCATGCTTAGCAGAACCATGATGTAAACTCTATTGAAATAAAACATGAAAGAAAGTTCAGTAAAAAATTCAATTAAGCCCAAATCACACAATGCTGGCCTAGATTTTCACGGTGATAATGCTAAGAGAACTTTCAGCTTTTTGATGGATGCATTCCCAACAAATCAGTGAGAGCACAAAAATAATGTGACAAGGAAATTTTCAGAAAAAATAAGATAACAGAAACTGTAGCCAGGATACCAGTTGTGATGCGATTCTCTGACCATGATAATGAGAAGGATCCTAATGAGAAGATTCACCCTGCACTGAAATTTTATGTCATGTGGCTATTTTACACGGTAGGTCAATGGCCAAGTGTCAAGAGAAACACAGTGGACCAAGGCAATGATAATGGGGTGAAGAGCAGGGTTCTCACCTTCCCATGTCAAGATGAAAGTCTTCTGCTTTCTGGGCAAGACATTCTGCTCGCAGCCGTAAGAGAACATGCATAAGCCACAGCCAGAGAGGGCATCAGGCTTGCATTGGAGGGAAGAACTCCTGCTGTTTTTGTTCACTTGGTATTCTAAGGACATGAGGCTTTGCATCCTGGACCCAAGAAAAGGAAAAGTAGATGATTAAAAACACAGAAGCAGTTTTAAGTTTCAAATAGAAATCAATGAGCAAAAAAAGAAGAAGAAACCAAGCATCTCCAGATAGGTCCGATTAAAAATAAAGTCAGTTCTTATTTTTGATACATTCTTCCCTTCCACGAGGTAACAGTGGTCTTAATTTTTTTTTCCCCAGACCGAAAGTAGTCTCTGTGAGTTTTGTAGGTGTTCCTATGCATGGAAAAGGATAGTCCTAATGATTTTTGGGGATCATTCTTTCTGAACACATGCATGGTTATTTAGACCAGTCTACTCAATAATAATAATAACATGCAGGTTGTGTGCAATGTTCTGGCATTTCATTCCCAGCTCTAAACATAATACAGCAGCGAAAATAGTGTTGTAATTTACAACAAGAAAACTGAGGCTTACAGAGTTTTATTTCCTTGCTCAAAATACAAGCACATAGTACCAAGTGGTGACTGATTAGGGTCCCAGACCTTCTGTCTTCAGACCAGGCTGCTCGGCCTCACCACATGGCCTTTCTCTGATCAGTGATCAGCCATGGTGACACGATAGAGGAGGCGCATTTTTGGCTTCTAGGCAGTTTGGTAATTTTGGTACAGTGGGCAGAATTAGACTCACTGGATTCCCTATTTTTTCAAACACTCTTCAAAAATGGGGTGGCATTATGGGACAGGCCGAAGGACGGTTTTAAAAGCCTTTTCCAGACAAGGAATCACAAACAGTACATGTAGGAGCTCATATAATTATCTCCTTACTATGGTGAACGATTTGTGTATTGAAGCTAATAATGTACATATTCCTGATTTGTGGTAAATTTAACCTGGAGAAAAATTATATGCTAAGGACTGGGAGTCATTCAAAACACCAAGAGAAGAAAGCCTCCATGAAGGGGGAGAAAGGCCTCACAGTCACTACTGAAAACATATATCTGGAGAATTATTATGCCATCAAAGTGCCAAAAACATCATGTTAATTTAAAAAACTCTATACACAGGATGATCCCAATTTTGATGTAGGAAAGACTGCATAGCTGTGTGTGTGTGTGTGTGTGTGTGTGTGCGCGCGCGCGCGCGCCTGTGTGTGAACATATAACTGGAAGGAAACATGATTGGATCCATAACATATTGAGCGTGGATTTTTTTCTCTACGATGTGACGTGGTTGATTTATGGGTAATTCTGGTACCTCCTCTACCATGTGGTTATGCTCTGGAGGGCTGTGGACTTAATTTCCAAGCCTCTCACTTACCGTGTGGCCCTAGGAACCTTTGTTGTTACACATGTAAAATGGGAATAATATTAGCGTCTACCTCCTGTGTTGTTGCTGAAATAAAAAGGGATAATAGAAACATGCCAAAGAAATGCAACAAAAATCCAGTTGCTGCACATAGGAATCCCTTCGATCCAGCAGCTGCTAATTGCATTTTCTTCTTTTATACTTTTCTGAATTATTCAAGATTTCTGAAAGACTTTGTTTTTCCTAATCAGAAAATAAAAACAAAAATGCAGAAACTTTACAAAAAGTGTTGGAATTAATTTAACTAAATTTGTTACCAGCACTTGTTGCTAGTTGACCAGGTTTGTTCATTTTAAGGTTTTATTTATTCATTTATTCATTCATTCATTCATTCATTCATTCGTTCATTCGTTCATTATTTGAAAGAGAGCACGAGCTGGGGGAAGAGCAGAGGAAGCCAAAATTCCAAGCATATTCTGTGCTGACGCTCAATCTCGTGACCCGTAAAATCATGACCTGAGCTGGATCCGAGAGTTGGCTGCTTGACTGCCTGAGCCCCCCACGTGCCCCGCTAGTTGACGGAGTTTTAATCTAATTTAGTCTAACAGTAACTGGGTAAGATAAGGTATTCTTTCCCCCTGGCCTCCATCCTGGGCCAGCTTCTCACTGGTATTAAGAGTCAAATAATGGAATTCCAGGTGAACCTAGCTGATCCCAAACCCCCATGTGCTCTCAAACTGTCTGGTCTTACCACGCCCTCCAGGAGGGGTGTTCCCTAGCCTCCTCTCGGGACCTTCCAGGGTAGTTGAGAGAGAAAAACAAACGTCAGAAGCAATTGGGGAAAGAGTAAAGCAAGCGAAGAGGCATAATGGGAATTCAGGAAGAAAGGTCAGAGGGTCCTGGGGTAGTCCGAGGGAGGAGGTGGAAATTGCGTTAAGCCCTGAGGGATCAATATTAATAATACAGGTTCAAGGGATATGCCTGTAAAAGCATTTGACTAAAAAGGCAATAAAATGGCAGCATTTCCTGCCCTTCAAGTCTTTCAGGGTTGTTTTTTTTAATGAGTGGAAAAAAATTTTAAATGTTTCTCCAGTTTTACCACCGTGATTTCTTTCTTGGGCTGCCGCCCTCCCAGTGACTTTTATGACGGCATTAAAGTATTTCCCAGGCATTATCGCCATCTCTATGCAGTGACAGCATTTTGAAGGGGGGGGCAGCGGCAGCAGTGTACAAAGAGATGATGACGAAACCTCTGAAAACGCGCTTTCAGGACCTCCCAGCCCCACAGATCAGCATCACACCTCGCCCTGGAGGTCAGGGCCCCTCCACCCCCAACAGACTCCCAACAGGATTCTCCTCCAGCAGTCACATCCTGCCTGCTGGAACTGGGGCTCTCTGCTGCTGAGAGACTATCTTCATGTTCAGGCGAACTGAGGGAAATGTGGATGATGAAGCAAAGGTTTTAACAGGCCTCTGTTGACTTTGCAGTCTTGAGTCCTTGCTTACCGAACTTAAGATGGTGTGAAACTGCTGAGTGTGTATTGAAGGAAAGGGGTTTGGGCTCACCTCTAGAGGGCTTCGAAGATCCCATGGATCCTAAGGGTTTGTAGAAATAACTCTCATTTCTGAAGCAGCTATTACACTTTAAGTGTATTTGTTCAACAAATATTAAGTACCTATTCTTTGCCAGCTGTAGGGGTTATAATGGTGAATGAACAGTCACACCCTGCCCTGAGATGGCCCTTTGTCCAATCAGGACACAGTCAGATTATATCAATATGTGATGAGTGCCAGGACCTGGGGGAAGTGTGAGTAGTTGGGGAATGACATAGAAGGACCTGGGCCTACCAGCACGGTCGAAGAAGCTGTTTATAAGGAGTGAGGGAGTGATCTAAGATAACGATGGAGCAAGCATTAACTACATCACATAGCATGAGGGAACATGGCCAGAATGGTGGTCCCAGGCTCCCAAGAAGGCCTGTTTGGCTGCAGCACATGGGCCATGGATGAGGAATGAAGCAAAAGGGGCTACAGATGAGGGAGAGAGACAGATCCTGCAAGATCTTTACCATAACCCACCATCACAAATCCTCCCCCATTTCTGTGAGTTGGATGGTATCCTCACTTTGCAGAACAGGAAGATGAAGCTCAGCGAAAGTGAGGAATGGGCACCTGGTCACACAGCTAGCTGGTGCCCCAGGTGGGGTTAGGATGACTGCCGTACCCTTCTAGAGCCCAGATTTGCCAGTGTTGCTTCCAATGATCGCCAACCTTTGACACAGTGTCCAGTGGAGGCTGTCTCCCGAGGACCATTCAAGACAGCTTTCCTTATTCTCTGACTCCAGGTTCCAGGTGCAAACAGTGCCTGCTCCGCTGTAGGAAAGTAGCTTGTGGTGCTCTCTCGGGTAAGAGAGAGGACTGCTTCACCCATCAAATTGGAATCCTTGTTTCAGACAACACTTACTTTAAGGTTTCTAATCAAAGTCATCAGTATTCAGAGCTCCCTCCGATAACTGGGATGACATTTTTTTTTTCAGGAAATAAAGTTTTTTGTTTTTATATTTTATTTATTTATTTGAGAGAGAGAGTGAGAGAGAGCGCATGAGCAGGGGGAGTGGCAGAGGGAGAAACAGACTCGCCGCTGAGCAGGGAGCCTGATGCGGGACTCCATCCAAGGTCCAGGGGTCATGACCTCAGTCAAAGGCAGATGCTTAACTGACTGAGCCACCCAGGCGCCCCAGGAAATAAAGAGTTATGCTGTTTCATTCATGTAAGATTTATTTTCCTGTTTGTTAAGCAACAGTAGCAACACTGGCATTTTCTCACAGCAGCCTCAACGAACCACCCAATGAGGCGAAGACATACAATTATTCCCTTTTTACAAATGAGGCTAACAAGGCTCATGAAGTTTAAGTGAGTGGCTTTAGGTCGCACAGTTTAGAAATGACAGAGGTGAGGTTTGGGTCTAGGAGACCTGATTCCAAAGCCACATTTTTACTGTAAGTCTTCAAAAATTCAACTTCTGAACAAGAATTAGTGAAATAAGAAAATTCCTAAAAATGTCGCATGCTAATATGTACTGTAATTCAACAATAATTATACTGTTAGACAATGAAGAACTTGTCATATAAAGATTCTCAGCGGCTTTGACATCAATTGCGGATAGTTTAAGAAGTCAGTGTGATTCCCCAAATTAAGATATTAAGTTCAAGATGCAGGATTTTTTTTTTAAACAAAAATGGTTCACTTGTTAAAGACGAAGGATACATATATTTTGAAGCTCTGTGTGTGTGTGTGGGGGGGAGTTGGTGGAAAAAAAGAGTAAAAGAATTATTTTATTTTGATAACCTTTCAAAAATTACATGTTTGTTTTCAAAGTTCATGTGGCAAGCTGGTGGGAGTAGGGAGACTGCATTAAGACATATCCATGGAGTGAGATGGTGATGTCTCTCTCGTGCTCTGTTTGGTCCTTCCTAAAGAAGAAAGGTTTTCCTTCACAGTGCATTCATGTCAAATTCTAAACCCTCTCACAAGAGCCTATCCTATCAACCTTGTCAAGTCTCACTTGTTGAAATGAGTGGGATTTGAAAACTCCTGAGTGTGCTACTACATTTTCCATTTATGTTCAGGGAATAGAGCTGCCTGAAAGTAAGGCCAAGAGTAGCCTGCTGGGGTGGGGGCGGGTTGAGGGGAATTTGAGGGAGAAACAACTCTAAATGAGTGAAACTAAATAGATTAATTGTTTCAGGTGGTGGAGGACAGTGGTCTCCATGAAGGATGAGGCAAGGAGTTTGGGATGAAGACGTATTTTATTCCTTTTGTTTCTTACATTTTTAAACATTTATTGCCCTATTTAAACTACTCATTACATCAAATACTAGAGTTTAACAGAAAGAAGCCAATGTCTTTGCTCTCAAACTATATACAAGTTAAATGTTAAAGTTAAATGACCTATTTATCCTCATTCAAATAACAAGATGGTTCTTGGTTTTTATTCTTTTTTAGAACTCAGCTACAGACAAAGAAGTACTATGAAAAAGATGGATAATTTCATTAAGATTTCTCAACTTCCAGAAAATAAATTCATTATTTTTGTCATATTTGAGAAAAAGCAATTGTAAAATAAACCTTGATTATATTTTAACCTAAGCCCAAACTCTATAATAGAATGACCAGATGTGTTTTAGTAGAGGTAGGAATTATTTATTGAGGGGGGAATTTTCACATAACTGTTCATTTATATTTCTATAATTCTTCATAGTTTTCTTCCTGTAACTAACTACAAGTGAACATCTCTCAGGCTTCCCAAGAAACTTAGATTTTTTTTTCAAAAAATTTAATTTGGCGAAGATGGTTCTAAATAAACAGCAAATCTCTTTTCAAGGAGAGAGACAAATGTTTGCCTCTAGCGGCCAGTAGAGGGAGCTGTTGGTATTCCAGTTGGCCTTATAACTCGACCTGGAAGTTCCCTTCTTAATTAATTCAATGTTTGAAATCAAACCACCGTTTAAATGTAATGATATTAATATGCAAGGATAGACATGTAAACGTGGAGATTTTCCATTCCCATTAAACTTTCTACACAACCACATATTTCTGGTTCTTCTGTGGGCCTCTTTCAGAGAGCTTATGTTAGTTGGCTGCTATAAATTAAAGCTGCTCAGAACTGAGTTCATGCACCTAGGCAGTGATTCAACATTTCTAGCACTGATTGCAAGTCAAGAGAGAAAGCAGCTTCTTTCTCCTACTCCAAGAAGAAAGGAAGAAAGGAAGAAAGAAAGGAAGAAGAAAGAAAGAAAGAGCAAACATATATAACCTAGAAACAATACTTGAAGTTGTCAAAGGAACATGAGCATGTGCTAGGTTTATAACAAATTTGAGGATCTTTAATACAGGGGTAAGATCTGTAGTTAAGGTTCTGGGGATATTTAATGGTGTCCTTGTGATAAAATAGAGTTCATTGATTTTTCTTATATTCCCTCCACCCCGGTTTCATTTTCAGAGCGCGCTGGGTTTTTAAAGACTTGTTTCACAGCCTAGCATTGAAAAGATACTGCTCCTTTGATATTATGTTTTAGTTAAAATGGATTACTATGTAACAATTGCCAGGCACCTCAGCAAGCCTGACAGAGAGCTGGAAAGTGATTTTTCTGGTAGTAACACTTCTCAATAGTTCGAGAGAATAGAGAAGTCCCCCTGAACATTGAGGAACATTGGAGAGAGAGTCAGAAATAATCATTTTGATACAACCAGCCTTTTTTCCTGAAACGAACAGAAAAATAAACTATTAGATATATAAGCCAATGATATTAAAGACATGACATCATACCAAACTCGAAGTGGAAAATTACTTGAAAAGATAAAGAAGAGAGTGATGTTTTGTCTTGAGAGTCATTAGCAAATGATCACTAAACTCTCCGTGCAATGGTGTAAGATTTCTTTGAGAAGGTACCCTGAAAGCGAAGAAAGATACAGGACTCACCGTGTCCCCCAAATACAGAAAGCTGTGCCATTTTCTTGGGACAGCACGAAGCCGTGCTATTTGCACATTGCACGCCAACTCGGAGTCATTTCCCCTGTTCAGAAAAAGGTCAAGTAGAGCTCCTTGGAAAGGAAAAAAAAAAGTGTTTTTTTGTTTGTTCGTTTTGTTTTTGTTTTATCTGAATGTGGACGATATTCTATGTCATTTCCGGGTAGTTTGGACTTCCTCAAATCTCTCATGCTCTTTCGCGGGTCTGGCTTGGTCTATGTTTTGTGTTGATTTCTGGGCCTTGCGATCAACATTAATTTTGCTGCTCTTTCTGAGAGAAGTTGTTAGAGGGAAAATCGAGCCACTCAGTGCAGGTAGAGTTGAAAGACAAGGACCACAATGAGTGGCATTCTAGAGTGGTTCAGAGAGCGAGGACAAGAACACCCGAGCGCCATTGGACATGCAATTTTAGGTGAAATCCTGTTCCATGTGAAGCATTAATTTCAATAGAGACTTTATATATACACTCTTGTTTGAATAATAATGTAAAATTAAATTTAAATTGTAAATAACGTCCAGATACTAGTTGTTTCCTGGCTTAAAGTCTTCAGCACATATGGCGCTGGCATAAGCTTGTGTCTGTCTGCCTACTCCGGGTAATTTTGCATGCAAATAGTTTTAGTGCCTATGTTGAGGTGCTAAAACGTGTTTAGTACACTTGAAAATATTTGCATTGCAAAAGGAGACTGAATCTCCTGAGGAAATCAAATTGATATTTTGTATTAAGAGACCACTCTGGGCACGGCATGGCGTTCTTCTATGGAGACTTCTGTTTATCGTGCAACTAGCATTTTTAATTGACCCTTCGAAGAGAAGGGCTGGCTACGGCTTTGCCAGGTTTATAAACCGTGGGATCCTCTTCTGCCCGTTTTCTCCATATTAATCAGGAGGGCAGAGAGAAAGCTAAGGACACAATCTACCCGCCTTGGCTGGGCTGCAGCTTTTCAGGCCTCAGGTTGGAGGACGGGTAGGATAAATATGTTAATTATAATCCAAAGTTTCAGCTGCAATGTGCCTAACTAATTAGCTAACTAACTAACCAACTAACTCGGGAAAGGCTTTCTCACAGCGAAGCAGCGACGGATGCTGGGTGTGAGGCCGCACACCCGCTCCCATTTGCCGCACTCCCATCTGCTGCATTTACGGGAACCAGTTCGTTAAGAGTCTGAATTGAATCCAAATAAAATGCATTTCTGATGCAAGCCCGATGACTGGTGCCATTCTATGCTGCATTATGTCAAATTAGAGTTCGTCTGGAAAAGAGGTTACAGAGGGCTTACGCAAACGTCGCAGGCGTAGAACGTCGAGCGAGTGTTCTGCACAAAGTCAGCCTCCGATTTCTAGAAACAAATCAGCCTCCTTCCCAATTTGGCCCCCGTTCACCAAGACCAATTAAAACCTGCGGCCCCCTAATAAAGGCATAAAGAAATTTCAAGAGGCATGCGAGGAAGAGGTCTGGGGAGCTTTCCTTGTCACCATGTTTCAATGTTTGCAAAGAATTTTATTTTATTCCACTGACTAATTTCAGGAGTAGTAATGTCCTTAGAAAACGAAAGTAAGATTAGTGTCCATAAAATAAACAGATGATCTGAGGTCTCCAGGAGGAATTCAAATCGTGGGACTTCTCTGTCTGCACCTCCCTCCTCTGCGGAGAAATGATGCCAGATGGAATTCTAATACCTCCCATTGTTGTTGAGTGGCTCTGTGGCTCCCAGCCCAAGCGCCAGGCAAGAGATTGCCTACCATAGGTGCTTATATTGGCTGAAACGCCGGGGTTTCATCCAGATTTTCTCCCCATGTTTTACCCTTCCACACTTAATATTTTATTCTTTCATCTCGGCCACTTCCCACAGAACGTAAGGTGCAGGATTTTGTGTCCAGGAGCAGCCATAGACAGGTAGCAGGCAAGAGCCAAAAGGAACTCATTACGAATACAAACCAGGAAGGAGGGGTTGACTTACTGTGTTAGTGAAACTCCTGTTTGCAATCTATGTTCTTTAAAGCCAGCTTAAAAAAAAAACAAAAAAACAAAACAACAAAACAAAAAAACACAAGCCCTGTTGTCTGTGGGATCCTGGCACATCAATCAATCCATTAAGTAAGTAAATAATGCAATAACCAAACAATAAATCATTTTGAATTTCACGCATGCACAAACCTTTTGATACATAAATGACAAGAAAGGTTTAGATTCGAAGGCTCCAGCGTCCTCCGTGCCTATCGTTTTGCATACAAGAGAAAGAACCATTCTAAGCAGTGGTGCATTGATCCTTCTGGTCCTCAAATCACGGGGCTTCTCTGCACCCCGTTGGTGGTTGTGTGTGTGATGCAGGCATGGGAGTTGTGTGCAGCGTGTGGGGGAGCACGCTGTTAGGGGGAAGCCTCCCACACATTTTTGCCATCACAGACGGTGGGCAAACAGCTGTCTCCACAGCTGAGACCACTGGAAATGATCTTGCTGCTCTAGTAACTCGAGAGCACGCGGCTGGTCCCTGGATGGCACGGAGCTCAGCGCCTGCAGCTAAACCAGAGCTTCTCCGGGCTGAGCAGGCGGAGACTTTGCCACCAGACACAATAAGCATCTGAAATCGGGTCTCATGAATAATTCATCCTTGGTGTCCTACGAAACAAAGAAATGATATGTTTGCTGGTAGATAACTGTGTTGTGGCATTTGTAGATCTTTTTGAATTTGGAGCTGATCATGTTTCGTGTTGGTAGAGAAATATGGTCTGTTGGGGTTTTTTCTCCCCCTCTAAAAAAAAAAAAAGTTGGGAGTTCAATGTGATAATCTTACAGGGAGGGTCTCCCACGAAATGCTGGATGGATTATACTAATTTGGCTCGTGATTTAGGAATTTTAAAAAATCTCATTCAGTGAAAAACGATGTTAAAATGGTTTTACCGCAATAAAATACAGCAGGATACCGGGTTCTCAAGGAGATTTTCCCCCTCTCGGTAGGCAACCAGCCCACTTTTGCTAATGCACGTTTCATTTCTGCAGACTACAAACAGTGGTGCCCAAGAGAGCTTCGGGAGGAACAATTCTTCACTTTCACTAAAATATTAGTAAAAATGATACTTCGGTGAATTGAGCCCTAAATTGTTTTAGTGACAGTTAAATACCCACTAATTTAACACTAGTTAAATCGGCAATAAAATGACCCCCAACCGAGTGGAGCCAACCATCCTATTTTGCCACAATAGTTCGGGACCTACAGCCAGTGATCGAGAAGGGCCACGGGGCACACTTCATGTATTTGCATAACAGATACTTCCAGTGGGGTAGGAAGTAGCCAGCTCCTCAAACTTATCATAATCAGGATTTATAATTAGTACTTGTGTATTCATTTCATTTATTCTTTAATATCTGTGTACTAATTTCCCGGAGGGGGGAAAAAAGAAATCGATTTAATAGTTCTTCATTGTCTTTGAAATGACAACCTGGCAAAACAAATCATGGTGATGTTCTCTGTCATCTCTCCAATAATTATCTCAAATCTGTCATCTATTATTCACTCACGCTTTCTCTGTGACACCCCCCACCACCCCCACTATCTCCTGTAGTGTCTCCCTGGCTTTCAGGTGGCCCAGGAATTATTGTGCTTCCATAAACCTCACACAATCTGATATGTTTGGCAGGGAAAATCAGTAAGAAGGCACATTGATTTCGCTGGAAGAAAAAAAAAAAAAAACAAGCGAAAACAAAATATGGATCTGCCAATTATATGCTGGAGTGAAAATGCAATCCTTCTTGTTTTCAGGTGAGGGAGTGGGCAGGTGTGGTCTGAAGGAGTAGGCGGTGAGCCCCCCGAGAGGAAGGGGAGCAGTAGATGGTGTGTGAGCGCGCGTGTCATAGCTCCTGTCATTTGCTTCCCGAGGCTCCAGTCATGAACCAGAGGGGAGAGTCACAACATACATGCAGGTAATGACTGCATTTCTTTACTTTGGCAGTGTAGGATGAAGGCTGTAAATAAAATTACGGCGATACATAAATTGCTTTGTACCTTTGAAAAGATAATTAGATTTCCAGTGGAGCTAATAATGAGATAAGTGGTAAGACTGTCCCGGGGCCAATGAGATAGCATTAGAAACCGAGGTGACAGCCTTAAGATGAACAAAATACAAACAAAGCCTCCAAGGTCAGAGGCAGGGTCTAATGGAAGTGTCCCTCATTTCCCAGTCACCGCATCGGCGCTCTCCACCGCCTCCTTGGGCACTCTGTGTCAGTGTTGCTCATTCCTCCTCTTCCCCAACTTCTCCTTCAGGCTCAGCCACGGAAGGAGTCCCGATGGCTGTGACTTTCCGGAACTTCAGCACCCCAACTTTCAATGTTTTGCTTCCAGTATGTAAAAGAATCCTTTATGGGAATATTCAGCAAATCCATATCGTGAATGTCATATATTATTGTGTTTAAATATCTGAGAGCAAGAAGGAAATTTAAATAAAAGACACTTAAGGATGCATGCTATGATAATACAAGTAGTAGCCAAAGAAAAGAAATGCCAGGAAGTGAGTCGACAACTAAGAACATTGATGATATACATAAGGTTACAAAAAATGCGAACGGGATCTCTGAATGAAAGACTTAGATATCTGTCTCTGCCACACGGGTCTTATGATAGACATTTGAACCTCCCTGAATATATTTCCTCATCCATAAAATGGGGACAAAAATGCGTATGTAAAGTGTGTTCAGTAGCTTGTAACAGTCTAAGCACATCTGAGTCACCTGGAGAGACCTGAAAATCTCCCCGGGCCCTTCTCTGCCTCTGTCCAAAATCAGATTCTCTGGGGAACAGACCTTGGCATTAGAGTTTTGAGATGCTCCCCTGGTGACCCCAGTGTGTAGCCAAGGGTTTGAACAACTGGTGGAAAATCCTGAAACTGAATGAACACTCAGGAAATATTACTCAATTTTTCTTGTTCATGTGATATGAATATTAGCTTAGTCAGGACACAGATTCTTTTATTCCTGGAAGGGATCCTTGAGACCAGTTAGTCTGTGTTCATGCTTTGAAGGCAAAGAAGCTGAATCCAGGAGGATAGGTTACGTGCCCATTGTCATATGGTTACTGGTGAAAATGAGAGAGGGGTTCCGGTGTTCACTCTAGGATGCTGAAGTTGCCCTCCCTGACACAGCCCTTCAGAGGGGACGTGAGGTCTCACATGAGGCCGAGCGCCATCTTCCCTTCCTTCTTTTCTCAACAGTATTTTGTGGCAAACAAGATATCACTAATGTCCAAAGTAAAGGATTACACCCTCAACTCTTGTCTTCATTAGCTTGACCTAATAGCATTTATTCATAGAAACTTTGGAGCAGAAAACCCGAATCCCAGGAATGCTTCTGTGCGGAGGGCACATGCCTACATAGCTTGGTTCCTGAGAGTGGGTGTCATAAGCCTCCTCCAGCGCACTGAGCATTTCCTCTGTGATTGATATGGAAAAATCTGAGCAATTTCCCACAACACAGTTATGAGCCATCGTACAGGTGCATTTAATTTTTAATTACTCTTAAAAATGTTTTTAATAATTAGTAGCAATAACCACTAATTGGCACGTAAGCTATTCTTGCACCAGCAGGCAAACTGTAGGTTTACTTCTGTACACCCACACCCAATCAACTGAAAATTGCTTCCATGCTTATCTTATAATTACTGTGCTTAATGCTGTTTGCATTGTTTGGAAGCTTTTGTAATTAATTGATTTTTTTTTTTTTTTTTTTTTTTTTTTTACTTCTGAACCTGTACACCGAATAGTAAATATCAGTCCTTTGCTTGGTAACATCTTATTTACATTGACTTGTGCAGACATACCTAAGGGGGAAAATAATAGCTTTTGTTTTTACCTGCCCAATAGATTTCCTTTGGTTTGATGATAGTGAGACAGATCCCATGCAAAATATGAAACTTGCCCAGCAGCCTCCTTGTCTCTCTGGGTCTCCTCAGTGCAGGATACCGTGGCACAATTAACAATTTTAGATTTTTTTTTTTTTTACAGCCTTCACGTACCTTTCTATCATCTGCGTTATTGATTCTGAAACTGTTTCTGGGTAAAGGGCAATACGTTGTGAGTGTCTTTAATCAAGTCAAGGTCCAGGCAGTTAAAGTTGCATTCCTTTTTCCCTTGGGCGACTTTAATTGGTTTATATCTGTGCCTATCATTGTGCCTTTGATGTGGAAGTGGTAGTCACAGTTAATCGCTAAAGAAATCATGAAATAAACTGAGATTATTGGTATGGGAAGCCATTTTACAAAAAGTGATGGATCTGCCAATGTTTTCATAGTAGTAAATGGCAAATAAAATTTTATGATGAGAGAGGCAAAAGATAAAAATTTGACTTTATAATTGTAGGCCATTATGGACTGGTTATAAAGTGAAAGTGGATGAAGGCATGGGTATAAATATTGCTCCTTTTATTTATTCTCTCACTCACTGAATAGTCATAAGGAATACGGTGGACCAAGCATTGTGCTAGGAAATGGGGATACAAAGGGAACAAGACATTGGAGGAAAGAGCAGTCTCAGGAGTCAGAAAAAAACACAGTCTGAAATTCTTGATTCCACAATGAATAACTTAGAGACTTTTGGAATATCATTTCATCCTTCAGAACTTGATTTCTGTCATCAGAAAAGTGAGGACAAGGCCACCTACCTTGAATACTCATGTGGAGATTAAATGAACAATGATATGTGAAGTACTTTGCAATTTCCTGTTATGCAGTATTTACAAAACACATACATGCTATAATTTTAATTAGATAAAAGAGCTCACAATCTAGTGAGTGAATGGAGATCTATCACTTACAGGGTTTTTTGAGTGCAGGTGACAGAAACAAATTCTGGATGCCTAAGCAAGTGAGAAGTTTATTGGAAAACTATTGGGACACTCATAGGTCCAACCGGAAGGCTGGAGAATTGGGCTTTCAAACAGAAGAACTAGCCAAACTAAGAGTTTAAGTCTCAGGATCTTGCCCACAGTCTTGGGGGCATCACCAGTGAACAAATGCATTCCAATTTTTTCTTCTTGTTCTTTCACCTTTGTTCTCAAGACTCAAAGCCTTAGAATAAGGGAAGATAGAGGGAGAAGAAGAGGAAGAGGGAGAGGGAGAGAGAGGACGTAAGGGAGCATGAGCTCAGTTGTGTGCCTATCCCTTAGAAGAAGAGAGTATGGTACCTTGATTTCTAGGTGCACTGAGACAATATATACCAAAGGAGAAGGAACCCTGTTACACACACACACACACACACACACACACACACACACACACAACAGGTGATTAGTAGACCAAAATCAACACAAAATATGTAACACAGAATCTGATTACAGTGTCGTAAGTAAGGTTGGTTTCATGGACATGTGATCTGTGCTGTCACAAAATGCCCCATCCTTGGCAGCCCTTACATTTGGTTTAATGTTCCATGCCACCATTTAAACATTCTTAATAGTTTATAAACAAGGGACCCCACATCTTCTTCTTGCCCTGGGTTGTGCAAATTTTGTCACAGGTCCTGGCCGTATGTCCTATGGTAGGGATCCACACACGGCTCTGTAGAAGCACAGAGGAGGGAAAATATCCAGGGAAGGATTCATGGAAATGCCAGGAAAGGGTTCAAGAGATGAGAATTAAAGTGTTAGTTAGAGTTTGCCAAGTAGAGAAAGGCGCTAAGGCATTCAGATAACGAAAACCTAGAAACAAAAACCAACAATGCTTCTTATGATCAGGATATTAAACATGACTTTGGCATAGTTTGAGCTAAAAGTCATCCCCTTAAGAGGGGTAAAGCAAATAACTTACTATTACAGATGGGAGAAAACAACGCCCTTATGCTCTCTGGTCAGTGCCAAACATTGGAGGAGACCTGCCCCAGCCATGGGAAGAATCCCATCAGAGTTCAACAAATCAGTGTGCTTCCAGGACACTAGAAACTTGTGGCTTAACTGTCATCTGAGTCTTCCTTCCAGCTAGCTTCCTCCTGAAGTCACTGGAAGGAAGCATGACCCCAGTACAGACTCCTGTCTTCTTGGCACAAAACTCCTATGTTAATGGCAAAGCTTTTGAGTGGGACAATAGAGAGGATAAGCAGAACTGTTTAGCTTTGCTTTCCATGTGTTATTTTAGAATTGATGTAACTTTGCTTTGCAGTGTTTCCTAATACCAAAACTTTTCCCATTCTTTTATCTAATATTTTTAGAGAATTTCAGGCATCTAGCCCAACACTTTTCTAAGACATGAATTTCCTGAACATGTCCAACAAGTGCTCCTACAGCCTTGGCTGGAATACCTCCAGCCCATTCGGGTTTTGGATATATCTTATTGTCAGAAAGTTCTTCCTTCTATTGAGTTGAACTTGGCCTCCAGTAACATTCACCAAGAGATGTTTTGGAGTCACTCAGATTAAGCCTGCTTTCTTTTCCTCATGCAAAAGCAAAATATTCTTTCTAACTACAACAGTGGAAATTTTCTTTGTTATTGGGGTCCATCCCAGTGGGAAAATGCATATAAGGTTTCCTTTAAAAAAGCTCCTTTTAGCACCCTGAGAACAATATACTACAAAGTAGAGACTGGGAGGATCCTCCTATGAGCTGTATAGGATTATGTTATACCTCCAGGATGGCACAAGACTGAAAGTCCTCCAGCTTCCTTTTGCCTTCTGAACTTCATACTCTCCATGGGAAACACATTTTTCCATTCCTTTTATCATTTGTAATGTACCAGGTTCATATCCAGCTGACTCCATTGAATGAGAGATAGAGCAGGTCACAAACATGCTTGTGCCAGGAAGGACAGCCCAGACATTTGCCATCTGTGTCCCAGCTTTCTCTAGCTCTGCTCTTGAGTTTCTTGTCTAGGGAAACACCCACACAGGCTCATTCCCATTCCTCTGGCCATAGAACGAGTTGGCACATTGCACTTTAGGTTTTCAAGGGAGGCCTTATTTTACAAGATTTCCCTAAATTTTCAGGAGATTTTTTTTCCAATGTGCTGGAGTGGTGTGCATTCAAATGGGGGTGCTAAAATTAATCTACTCGATTATAATAATAAGATCATCTTCATAATGACATTTTGTTTTGTTTTGTGGGGAAATCAAGGCATCAAATCAATATAGATATCAAGTCAATGCCTAGAGGCTCTCTTCATAAGTATAAACATTTGTTGATTAAAAGGTAATTAGGATTGTATGTACTTGGATATTTGCCAAAGGGTCCTATTGAATAAGCTCCTCTTCCATGACCAAGAACTTAATCCCAAATATCACGTCTGCTTCTCTTTAGTTGCTTTGCAATGTGGTGCCTCTTAATGCTGAAAATCTAACCATTCCGTCATGCTCCCTTACCCCTTAAATATCAGTTTCAGGAATACAATACAATTTTCTTCCCTTCTTCTTCTCTTTCTCACTCCCTATTCCCTAATTTTCTTTGTACAATCTTCCCCACTTAATTATTTGATGTCTGGTCAAGGTAGAACTGTACAATCCAATCATGATGCGCTTGACGGGAATTTATACAACATTAGCAACAGATATAGAATGCCAGAAAAATGTAAGGTATAATAATTACAAAAAGAGTGGCTAGACAATTTATGGAGCCACGCCTTCTGACTGGAATGATACAGACATTTTCCTAGATATTTGCAGTGCCGTAAGGCAGGAATTATTGTTCAAATTTTTAAGATAAGGAAACTAAGGCTCAACACTTCAAGTAACTTACTCCAACTCAGGCTCTTCTTAGATGGTGGAGCTAGGGTTCACCAGACTTTGAAAGTTGATATTACAAGTGAAGAAGTGAATGGAAAATCCTAGACTTGAAATGCCTGGCTGAAGGCAATCTAGACTTGCCTGTATGACTCCCCAATATGCTATTTTATGATGTAAGGGGCTGTAGCGTACATGTATAGCTTAAATTACTTCCAGTGTAATCCAGAACTCCTTAGATATTGAGCTTCTAAGATACTGCAACAGTGATCAAGATTTTGGTAGCAAGTGTCTTGCATTAAGCTATTGCAGATTGGATGACAAGGCCATTGAAACATAAAGCTATAATTGGGGCACCTGGATGGCTCAGTGGGTTGAGCATCCAATTCTTGATTTCAGCTCAGGTCAGGATCCCGGGGTCTTGAGATGAAGCCTGGCATCAAGCCCTGTGTGTGGAACCCCACCTCAAGCCCCTTGTTGGCTCTGAGCTCAGTGGGAAGTCTGCTAGAGAGTCTTTCCCTCTACCCCTCCCCCCATGCTTGGGCACACTCATTCCCTCTCTCTAAAATAAATAATCTTAAAAAAAAAGAAACATAGAGTTATAGTTGATAGGCATCAATTTTTGTTACTTCTGCTTAATGTTATTGGAATTATCATTTGTTTTTTGCAACAAAACTAAAAAACATGAAAATGAGTATTAAAATATATTTTAAGCACACACTCATATCTCTTTACTTTTCTTATAGAAGGACATGAAGCTGTGCACATTCAGCTTTAAGTCATTTACTGTTTCAAAATTCCTCCGCAGTGTCAAATCACAATAGGCCCCATCCTTTTTCTTGAAGGAGATACATACTCATTGACCTTCCTCAGTAAAATGTCAGTCCCTCAGTTCTGGCATTTCGAGAGAATCAAAGCCTAGGCAGCATGGCTAGACCAGGTGGCTATGATGGTCCAGGCCTGTCTCCTCTGTGAAGGGATCACGCGCTCCTTGGTCAATAATGTTGAAGGGGATAAGCTTGGTTTTATGAATTGAACCAGAAGGTTCCAACCCATGTGGTGGCAGTCGTAGACTCCTAGAGACATCCCCAATACAGTTGGAGCAGGGCCTCTAAGATGTACACCAGCCAAAGATTCCCCCACTATTACCAAACTGAATACATCTAGGCTTGGTACCTGGAGAGGACCTAGTGGGATCTCTTACACTGCTTGCCAGTGTATAAGTAGTAGAGGGTATATTTCCTCAGAAACTATCTGAAGTAGAATTTATGACCAAGAGAAGGAAGTGCTAACTCATTCTTTTGAGTTATCACAACTCAGATAGCAAATCATTATTATTTTTAAAACTAGTGGGTGGCAAATAGATGTGTCTTCTAGTCTGATTTCATGGTCCCAAATCTTATTATCTGGTTGGGACGCTTTTTTACTTTGGTAACAGTGAATCTTACTTTGATAATATTCACTGTTTTGTCTTTTTTAAAAGATTTTATTTATTTATCTGAGGGAGAGAGGGTGAGCTGGTGTGTATGCAAGTGCTGTGGGAGGGGCAGTGGGGAAGTGAGAGGGACAAGCAGACTCCTGGAGGAACACAGAGCCCCAGGGAGGACTCCATCTGGAGGAACACAGAGCCCCATGGGGGGCTCTATCGGTGGAACATGACCCTGAGATCAGGACTTGAGTGGAAACCAAGAGTTGGAGGCTCAACCCACTGAGCCACCCAGGTGCCCCAGATTCCCTGTTTTGTTTTTATCACTGGAGTTGGGTCATGGCCTCGCTGCTCAGCGCCTGAGCGCTGGAGTCAGATGAAGCTTGGATTCTAGTACCAACCATGCCACTCCCTCATGTCATGGCCTTTGCCTCTCTGTCCTGCTTCCCACGCAGAATGTGGGATAACAATGACCTCAGAGCGTCTCGTGAGGAACGTACAAGTTAATAACATGGAAAGCACTCAGAAAGTAGTTTGGCTCAGAGTAAGTGCTCAGGACCTGTTAGGTGTTACTACTATTAGGCCGATAGAATATCAGCTATTTGCAACCCTTACTCATCAATAAAGACCATAGGTGGGTGTCTAGCAAAACTTTTATTTTCCACACAGACTACAGTAGAGCAACACTTTGTTCAGAATGGTATCATCGACAGTGGGTGGGACAGGAGGGACCCCATGAACAGAAAATGCATCTTCAGCTCCCAGGAGGAAACCCTGTATACCTCAACTGGTTGTTGTTTTTGTTGTTTTTAAATAGTAATTTAATTTTATGGAAGGAATTAAAATACTCTAAAGAACCAATGTTCTCTGATTGTCCAGAGAGAGGAAGCCATATATCCTTGAAGACAAATCTGTGGTCTGTCACAGAGCAGGTTTGGAGCTGCAGAATTTTAAGTAATCATTATTCTCCGGAGAGAGTTAGGAGCTGAGACTCGGGACTTTAAACATAGCCTCACACCATAGCAATCTCAGCTGTCGAAGGTGGCCCCAATATTTTACACTGTGGCATCTTGTCTGGACATAGGACCCAGTGGCATTACCTATAGGAGGTAAAATTCTCTCAGGCACAACATCTTGGGACAGGCTTGATGCTTCCTGATCTCCCTGCCCTAGACTGAGCTCACCCACATCACTTTTTTTTTTTTTTCCTGTGTAGCATCATTGGACTTCCTTAGAGAACTTTTGAATTCTTTTAAAAGGATGATGTTCTAACACATAACCAGACTCCTGAGTCATCTCCCAACTCACCCTAATTGTGCAGCTAAATTAGAAGAGTGGGATGGGCTGAGTGAAGAACACAAAGCTACTCAAGGTTGGAGCCCGAAACGAGACCAGGACTTCTAATTCCCAGTTCAACTGATAAGCAGAGAGCTTTAATAGTAATGTACTGAATTCATTAAATAGTAAGAATAATGAGGATGATAATAGCAAATTCTTTTTCAGTACTTACTGTATGCCAGGCACTGTTTTAAGTATCTTACATGTATTAGCTCACGTTGTCCTTATAACAAGACTGGAAAGAAGGTGCTAGCATCGCCCCCCTTTTATAGGTGCATAAGCTGAAGCACGGTGCAGGTAATCAGCTTGCTCAGTGGCATAACTAGTCCGTGACCAAGCGAGGACTTGATCCATGTGATCCAGCGACCCAGTCCATGCTTTAAACACACAGCTGTACTGCGTCTTATTTCGTTAACTGCTTCTACCCACCTGTAGTTTAACCCAGTCTTTTTTTTTTTAGCTTTGAGAATTTTTTTGTTTTTTGTTTTTTTTTTATTTATTTTTATTGTTACTAAAAATTTTTTTTTCCAGTGTTTCAAGATTCATTCCCCATTCCCCACACCCAGTGCTCCACACTTTAGGTGTCCCCAGTACCCACCACCAGGCTCTCCCATCCCTCCACCCCCCTCCCTCCAAGTCCCTCAGTTTGTTTCTGTGTTCAAAATCTCTGTTGTTTCGTTTCCCTCCCTAGATTACCC